>WBMW01004024.1:0-20530 GCA_013396635.1 Penelope pileata
GTAAAGGACAGAAATTCTCCTTGATTATTTCTTACTGTTAATATATTTGTAAAAGGATTTTCTGTTCTCTTTTACTGCAGTAGCCGGTCTGAGTTCGAGCTGGGCTTTTGCCTTTCTAACTCCCTGCCTGCATATCTTGGCAACTTCTCTGTAGTCTCCCCAAGTAGCCTGTCCCTTCTTCCAGAGGACGTAGACTCTCTTTTTCTCCTGGAGTCTCAACAAAAGTTTCCGGTTCATCCACGTTGGTCTTCTTCCCCTCTGGCTCGCCTTACGGGACTCAGGGCAGCCTGCTCCTGTGCCTTTAAGACAAAGCATATCAACACTGAGATGTGCATGTTTTGGGATGCTGTAGCAGATATCAGACAATTTGACTGATGTAGGTCTCTGTATCAATAACTTCAATTCTGAGAATAACCTTAGAGGTTTAAGATTTAAGGTTTTTAAAAATAACCCGTGCTGTAGAAACTTGTTGATTTAGAGACCTATTAAAATCATTACCTCCTGAGTCACTTGTACCTAACTCTCCTGGGCTTTAATATATCTGAAGTACGCAGTGTGAAGAAAATAGGTTTTAATCTTATTTTGAGAGTTAGATTTTCCTAATGGATGATATTTGAAATAAATATTTGAAGTCAAAATGTTTTGTAACCCTTTGTAATTTTTTTTTAAAAAAAGGATAATGGAAACTATGACAGAAAAAAAAAAAAAGAAAGAAAATTACAATGTCAGGTTCTCAGGAAGACAAAAACATTATTGAGAAAAAAACTTTAAAACTGCCAAATATTCACATCTGTGCCATATGTGTGGCAAAAAAATACCTTCAGAAAATACGTTCCACAGCTACAGCTCAAAAGATCTTTTAGATGAAGATCAGCAAATTCATGAAGTGGAGGTTCTGCAGGGCCAGAGTCAGGAAAGCTAGCTGCTTCCTTTAGGATTGTAGCATTCTTAGGCTACTGCAAAACATTAAGGGAAATGCCAAGCTTTTCCCTTCACTGTTTGGTGATAAAAATCTCAAATATACTTGAATGAACACTGCAAAATAGATGTATTTTTATGATAAATAAATTAAACTCCAAGATAACCATTATATATAAACCTACCATTTGGACATTATAAAAGAAAACACATATTTAGGCTAAATTAAGGAGAATTTTCTTGTATCTGAAGGAATTAAAAATGTTTAAATAAATTAGCACAAAGAAGAGAAATGTGTTTTAGAATAGTCTGTTCCTGGGCAGGCAGATTCAAGTAGGTCTGTGGATTCAAATAATTCAAAAAGGCAAAAAACCTTTTAAAAAATATTAATTTACTTCTAGCTGTATTGATGAAGAAAAAGATAAAGAGATTTGTCTGTAACCGTCTGACATTGGAGTATAGCATCATTCTAATCAGAATGAGGTTGCATTCAGTAGTTAAAGTAAAAATTGAATGGGAAATTGAGAAATTATTTTTAAAAAAGATGTAATAGTGGTTGCACATGTATATGTTCAGAAACATATTTCTCCTCACTAAATGTATTATTTTTATCTGACCTATTTCTCAACAAATGCCCTACTCCTGAACAATTTTGCTTGAGGAGATCGCTAAACTGTATGTGATATTTCTTAAACAAACCCCTTTAAATACTCATTAATATAAGCCAGCAAACAGTAACTGAATAAGTTCATTTCTCTTTTCTGTCATGATGTGTCAGACATACCTCAACAATTTTGAATCATCTTCTTAGCTGACAGGTAAGCAAACACTGTGAGAATTAGACCTATAATCTAAACAATGCCCCAACATTTATAGCAGCTGTCGTACAGCACCTCTGCTGCTTTTCCCTTTCCTATTGCAGCTACTGTTCTAATTTGCTGGCAAGGACTGTGCGTGGCGCGTGCATTGCAGCCAACATTCTCCCTGCGGGCATTAAGCAGTTTACCTGAATGATGTACGTTGCTTCTGCCAATTTAAGGCCTTGAGCCTCAAATGTTTTTCCTCCATGTCTGGTGGCTTGCACAAAAGATGAATGTGCTTGCAGCTGCACTGGGAGGATGTTTCCCTGGCAGCTGGGGCCAAGAAATCACAGCTGGGTGAAGTGGGACATATCATAAATCATTAGGCAAGAGGATGGTTTCCTTAAAGCCTTCATCCCCTCAGCTACACTGAGATTGAAAAACAATGAAATGCCTTCCTGCAAATAAAAAAAAATGTTCTGGAACCTAATTAAGCAGATGGGCCAGATCTCAAACAGGTCGCGATAACATTCACCTCCACAACACTAGGAACTGTCATTAAGCTGCATAAAGAATTTTAAAACCCACCTGGTAGCCTGTTTGACAAGAGCCAGTGCCTGTGCTCCAGCTGCTGCTGAGAAGAAATGCACTCACAAAACCCTCACTGGGACTCTTTTTCACTGCATCAGAGAAGAAACCATAAAGAGGTTGAGCTCTTTTCATGACCTTCCCAACCCAAAGGCATAGCCAATTGGAAACTGTGTAGGGGAATGGCTACCTTTTATCATCCAGTCTCAAAGAAATTTGTTTTTAAAAGGATTGACAATTTTTGATTGGAGTTTCTACTTTTGAAACACCTTGGTCACCAGTTGAGCAGCTTCATCATCAGTTGATTGAAGTTTAAAGTGAAGTTTAAGGGATGAGTTTTCCTGAATTAATATTAAATACATATATTCTATACCAGGCTTTCATCAAATGTGAAGTGGAAACATATCTGGTAGAGTATGGGTGCTCAGGGACAGGTTTGGTCACTTTGCCAAGCTACTCTGTCTGTGAAAGAAGAATTGAGCCATGGATGGGGATCACGGTCAAGACGACTCTACATGAATACTAATAGCAGTGGCAGAGAGACAAAATATACTTGAAAACATCAGCTGTCATGCAAGTACTTGTACTTGATGGTTATGTTCTAGACATATCTACTAGGCTCATTTGGAGCTTTTGATTTGTAGTCAAATAACCAAATAAAAGGAAACATAAATTCAGAAAAATAAAGTTTTAATTTTAATAATAATCCTTAAAACAACAGTAGATTGTTAAGCACACTTGTGGCTAATACTGTATTTCACCACTAACCAGCTATTGAAAATGGCAACAGTTAATAGTTACAATAATGCTGCATCAAGAGAAGCGTGGCCAGCAGGGCGAGGGAGGGGATTCTGCCCCTCTACTCTGCTCTCGTGAGACCTCTCCTGGAGTCTTGTGTCCAGTTCTGGGGCCCCCAACACAGGAAGGATGTGGAGCTGTTGGAGCGGGTCCAGAGGAGGCCACGAGGATGCTCAGAGGGCTGGAGCACCTCCCCTACGAGGACAGGCTGAGAGAGTTAGGACTCTTCATCCTGGAGAAGAGAAGGCTGCGGGGGGACCTGATAGCAGCCTTCCAGGACCTGAAGGGAGCCTGCAGGAAAGCTGGGGAGGGGCTTTTTACAAGGACAGGTAGTGACAGGACAAGGGGTAACGATTATAACCTGAAAGAGGGTAGATTGAGACCAGGTATAAAGAAGAAATTTTTCCCTGTGAGAGTGTTGAGACACTGGAACAGGTTGCCCAGAGAAGTTGTGGATGCCCCCTCCCTGGCAGTGTTCAAGGCCAGGCTGGATGGGGCTTTGGGCAACCTGGTCTGGTGGGAGGTGTCCTTGCCCATGGCAGGGGGCTTGGAACAAGATGATCTCTAAGGTCCCTTCCAACCTGAACCACTCTATGATTCTATGATAGTGGGGAAAAAACAAGTAAAAATGCTGAGAATTAGACTAGCTGAAAGCAACAGAGATGGTTAATGGGAGAACTGTGGTGCATGTACGTTGTTACTACATATATACTTATGAACAACATTTGGTTGTATCTTGTATCATACTATATTTGTCGTCAGTCCCACCCAGAACTGAGTACATGTTTGACATAATGTGTGGGGGTAGTCCTGCTGCAGAAGGACTGAAAGCTAAACATATCTGAAAACATTTGTTCTAACTACAGAAATGAACAAATGTTTTCAGGCATGAGTTGTTTTTATAATTGTGTTGCCATTTCTATTTTATGTATACAATTATCCTTATAAAGGATTAGGAGAAAGATGCAAAGGGTTATGAATTTTGAGTGCACAGTTAGATGTGCAAGGTGAAATTCAAACACAGGAAAGAGAATGCAAGATTCGCTACTTGTCTACGTTGTTCACCAGTCTTTTCTGTTCTCTTTATTAAGAAATGCAATCCAACATTTGATAGTAATGTTTCCGAAGATCAGAGCTTGATTATGCTATTGTTTGTAAAGCAAAATTTTCTTTTTTTATTTAATTACAATGTATGTTGATCAAAAAGAGTTTTCAATATTTTGATATGTAACCTTCCACATAGTACAGAGTACACTTAATATCAGAAATCTAAAACGGATATTTTTGTAGCTCTGTTGTATCTATTCCTAGAAAATTTTTTTTACAGCACAGCATCTGATTACCTTACTGACATAGCATGCTGTTATGCCTCTGGCATTACACAATCAAAGAATAAATTCATTTCTCTTTATTTCAGTCACAAGAACACTTTTTGCTATGAGCTCCACATTTTTTACTTCAGATGGTGATGCATGAAGTAGGAAAAGCTGTTCGACTTTCAGACGCTCAACAAAGATTATGCTGGCAGTGAACAAAATCCTTTTTCAGGCAGGAAGAAAGCTTAATGTGGAATTCATTAATAAAAAAGAAATCTGAAATATAGATTGTTATCAATAAAACTGTAGTTTCCAAATACATTAAGGAATACGAATGAAAGATGATATAGAAATATTTGGGATTGAAAATTTGTGTATTGGTTTTTAAAAAACGTAAGCTTTACCTAGTGTGATGTTCAGTAAGTTCTTATTGATGAGTTAAGGGGAAAACAAATAAAATATTTAATAAAAAAAATACAGTCAGTGGCTACTAAAAATGAATATGAAAAATATGAAACTAAAATATGAAACTCTGAGGAAGATATACTGCAAATTGTTATAATAGACCATATGCATAATAATTATAATACTCAGTAATATTCTTAATACTTAGTAATAATACTTAATACTTAGTATTTAGTAATACTCATAATAATATTCTTAGTGTGTAAATTGGTTGAATGTAGTATATCATGAAAATTGTATTTACATTTTTAGCATGATTGGACAGTTTGTCATTGGAAAGATTTCTAAGAGGAAAAAATAATTTGTCTAAAGATATCATGATGTAGTAGTACAAGGACAGACATATTTTTGGTTTACATCCTCGAGATTACATCCTCGAAACACATATGATAGATGAGGCAGCATAATTGTCATGAAGTTGGGAGCTTTTTCCCATTAGAAAAGTTTCAGAATATTTAAAAAGTTATCTAACCTCTTTGTCATGCAGCTTGCAGTCTTTAAACAATCCTAGCTGATTGCTGTTGATTGTGCTATTGCGCATGTGGATGGTTCCCATAAAAGTCACCTGAAAGGGAGCTTATAGACAGGAGGGAGACCTATAGTCTAATAGTGATTGGACAAGGGGCAATGGTTTTAAACTAAAAGAGGAGGGATTTAGATTACATGTTAGGAGGTAGTTTTTTATTCAGAGGGTGGTGAGGCCCTGTTCCAGGCTACCCAGAGCAGTGGGTGCCCATCCCTGGAGGTGCCCAAGGCCATGGATGGGCCCTGGGCAGCCTGAGCTGGGAGGGGCGTAGAAGGGTACCAAGCTCAAGGCAGGGAGGTTGGTAGAAGATGACCATTAATGTCCATTCCAACCCAAGCCATTTTACGATTCTGTGATTCTATTATATGGTACTATAAAGAAATTGGATAGAAAAAATGGCTCCCGATTTTTCCCTGCCTCATACCTTAAATATGAGCTTCAAGGACACTCTACATGATCTCATATTTAAAAATACAGAGCACAGCCCTGCCGAAAAGGACTTGGGGGTACTGGTAGATGGCAAGCTAGACATGAACCAGCAATGTGCCCTCACAGCCCACAGAGCCAACAGAATTCTGGGCTGCATTTAAAGAAGCGCTGCCAGCAGGTCGAGGGAGGTGACCCTGCCCCTCTACTCTGTGCTGGTGAGACCTCACCTGGAGCACTGCATCCAGACGTGGAGTCCTCAGCACAAGAGAGACGTGAACATGCTGGAGCATATCATGGAGCGCGGGCCATGGAGGCAGCTGAGGGAAGCCGGCAGAGGGGAGAGCAGAGGTGTCTTGTGAGCCGTCCGGGGCTGTGACTCTATGAGGGGCTGCCGGGAGAGAGGCGTGGTGTCTCCATAGCAGCTGCCCGGGCTTTGTGACGGGGCACAGCCTGGTGCCCCAAGGCCATTGTGATGCGGGGGCATCCCCGTGGCTTTCAGGGCCAGGGTCCCCGAGCTGCCCACTCTCAGGAGAGCAGCTCCGTGAGGACGTAGCAGCTCCCCTGGGTGCTGTGGCTGTGTCTGCGTGCGAGGACACAGAGATGCCCAAGGAGCAGCAGAAGGACCGCTCCCAGCCCGACAAAGGGCTGCCAAGCGTGCGGGACCGCCAGCAGGTGCGGGACGGGGCGGGAGGGAGAGGGACGGCACAGCGCCGGCGGGGCACAGCCGCGGGCTGAGGCGGCGTGCGTCCCGAGCGCCTCTGCCCGGGGCACAGCTCCCCCGGCAGCAGGCAGGCCCTGGGGCAGAGCTGGCGCCTGCCATCAGCGACGCCTGGGCGGGCCCGGCAGCCCTGTGCCCACCCGAGCCACCTCCACCCCGCGCCTCCTTCTCCCCACAGGTGGGCCGCAGAAGGTCGCAAGCGGTGCCGCCGGGCAGGCAGAGTGCGGACTCGTCCCCGGACGGCCGCCTGCCACCACTGCCTGGCCCAAGCAGCCCGCCGGCTGCTGGCAGACTGCGTGCACAGGTAGGGAGCCAAAGGGAGACGGGCCCAGCGCCTTCCNGCTGCTTGGCTGGGCAGAGTCACCGCCGTGATGGTGCGGGGCAGGGTGTGGGCGGCAGCACGGGCTGGGCTGGGCTGCACGCAGCCTGCGAGCTGTGGTTTCAACACGCCTGCTTTAGACCTTACCTGTCCTTGCAAAGTGTTGGTAAGGATTTGATTCCACTTGTGGACTTTTAGCAGATCTGAATCTGCAAAAGTACAAAGGCTGCTCTGAAAGTAATGCCTCCTGATTTATGGTGTTGGCCCACGACCCCAGAACTTTTTGAAAAGGAGCAGCAACTAGAAGTTCTAACTGGAAGGGAACTAGATCACACCCAGTCTACCTGTCTACCTATTCGTGGTCATGTAATTTTTGAAATTTTTACTTATGAGGCTTTCTTGCTAGAAACACAATGGCTTTGCATGTCTGAGATTTAATTTCATGACGGCCTTTTATCTGGCCAAAAGGAACTAACCAATGCGGGGTTTTTGCTTTTTGGATCATCTAACAGGCTACAGAGGCTCCAAGACTTATTTTCAGAAAAATCTAGGCACTTCTCCTACACAAAATCAAAACCAAAATCACTACGTTCTTCTCTAAGGGATGGAAGGCAGCCCATATAATCTTTTTCTGAGGCAGCTCAGTATCTCTGCTGTCCACTGGAAAACTAGAGTCCTCCAATAAGATCAGAGCATAGCAATCAACCTTTCTTGATTAGTGCAGGGAAAAATCTTTATGCAACTCTCTATCTTGCTGTTAGATGAGTGAGCACAGTCAATGACAGCTGGCAACCATCCAGTGGATTTTCATCAGAATGGCCAACTGCATCCCATAATTTGTTTTCTCTCCTTTTTGGTGACATNTTAAGGAAAATGTTTTTTACAGTAAGGGTGGTAAAGCACTCGAACAGGCTGCCCAGAGAGGTGGTGGAAGTCCCGTCCCTGGAGACATTCAAGGTCAGGCTGGACTAACGTCTGAGCAACCTGATCTAGCTGTTGATGTCCCTGTACATTGCAGGGGAGTTGAACTAGATAACTTTTAAATGTCCCTTCCACCTCTGCGGATTCCATGATTCTCTGATGCGCTCAGCTCAGTGCTAATCACACACCGATGCTTGGCTGCTGCCAAGCAATCATTACACAGCCAGAGTGAGTCCAGGCTGCTTGGCTGGGCAGAGTCACCGCCGTGATGGTGCGGGGCAGGGTGTGGGCGGCAGCACGGGCTGGGCTGGGCTGCACGCAGCCTGCGAGCTGTGGTTTCGACACGCCTGCTTTAGACCTTACCTGTCCTTGCAAAGTGTTGGTAAGGATTTGATTCCACTTGTGGACTTTTAGCAGATCTGAATCTGCAAAAGTACAAAGGCTGCTCTGAAAGTAATGCCTCCTGATTTATGGTGTTGGCCCACGACCCCAGAACTTTTTGAAAAGGAGCAGCAACTAGAAGTTCTAACTGGAAGGGAACTAGATCACACCCAGTCTACCTGTCTACCTATTCGTGGTCATGTAATTTTTGAAATTTTTACTTATGAGGCTTTCTTGCTAGAAACACAATGGCTTTGCATGTCTGAGATTTAATTTCATGACGGCCTTTTATCTGGCCAAAAGGAACTAACCAATGCGGGGTTTTTGCTTTTTGGATCATCTAACAGGCTACAGAGGCTCCAAGACTTATTTTCAGAAAAATCTAGGCACTTCTCCTACACAAAGTCAAAACCAAAATCACTACGTTCTTCTCTAAGGGATGGAAGGCAGCCCATATAATCTTTTTCTGAGGCAGCTCAGTATCTCTGCTGTCCATTGGAAAACTAGAGTCCTCCAATAAGATCAGAGCATAGCAATCAACCTTTCTTGATTAGTGCAGGGAAAAATCTTTATGCAACTCTCTATCTTGCTGTTAGATGAGTGAGCACAGTCAATGACAGCTGGCAACCATCCAGTGGATTTTCATCAGAATGGCCAACTGCATCCCATAATTTGTTTTCTCTCCTTTTTGGTGACATTCCTTCTGGGTTCTGAAAATATTGGTTTCATATTTCATATTGGTTTCCTGGGTTGAGAACTGGCTGACTGGCCGAGCTCAGAGGGCTGTGATCAGCAGCCCAGAGTCCAGTTGGAGGCCTGTAACTAGTGGTGTTCCCCAGGGGTCAGTGCTGGATCCGGTCTTGTTCAACATCTTCATCAATGACCTTGACGAGGGGATAGCGTCCACCCTCAGCAAGTTCACTGATGACACAAAGCTGAGAGGAGTGGCAAAGTACAAAAACATTGACGTGAAGGATGAGTGTGATCATTTTTTAAAAGCTTGACAGTATCAACTGTTTCTCTGTCTTTTTTTATTCACATTTTCATTGAGACTTTCCTTAGGTGGCCTTGTTTGAGCAGAATTAGTTGACCTCCAAAAGTCCATTCCAACCTAAACCATTCTGTTACTTAGAGACTGTTCACATTTTGTGTGGAAGGGAACTCAAATCCAGTGACCCCAGAACAGAACAGGTGGAAAATTTTACTGAATATCTGTGCTAGTAGTAAGAGCACAAGGAAATTAATTGCTGAGTTGTGTTCCTGAGGGAGTTTCTTTCAAAGTCACAAGCATATTGTTGTAGGCATAAGGAGACCTGTGGAAGATGATGTGAAAGTGAAGAAAGTAAGAGACAAAACTGTGTGTAGTCCATAATGAAACATTGAATGATGAGAATATAATTTATATAACAATCTTGAGACCTGAGCATCGTCTGGCTGGCCTAACACCCTTAATGAGTAGCAAATCAATTTTCTTGCCCACAAACTTATTTTAAAGTTTCATCTGAGTCTGGAGCACCTCCCCTATGAAGACGGGCTGAGGGAGCTAGGCTTGTTCAGCTTGGAGAAGAGAAGGCTGTGGGTAGATCTCACTGTGGCCTTCCAATACTTAAAGGGAGCTTATAAATAGGAGGGAAATTAGTTTTTTTCAAGGGTAGATAGTGATTGGACAAGGGAGAACGGTTTTAAACTGAAAGAGGGGAGATTTAGATTAGATCATAGAATCATAGAATCATAGAATGGTTCAGGTTGGAAGGGACCTTAGAGATCATCTTGTTCCAACTCCCCTGCCATGGGCAAGGACACCTCCCACCAGACCAAGTTGCTTAAAGCCCCATCCAGCCTGGCTTTGAATACTTAGAAGTTAGGGAAAAATTTTTACTCAGAGAGTGGTGAGGCACTGGCACAGCACAGAGCTTGGATGTCTCATCCCTGGTGATGCCCAAGGCCGATCCGGATTGTACCCGGGCAGCCTGAGCTTGGGGGAGGGGAGGGGGGCACCCAGCCCCCTGCAGGGGTTGGAGCTGGATGGTCTTTGAGATCCCTTCCAACCGAAAGCACTCTAAGATTCTATGAAAAGCATTTTATGTATCTGAATTTAAAAATTTTCTTTCAAAACCTTTGATGAAAAATAAATGCAAGTGCCTCTAATTCATGATGTATCAAGCAGTTGTTCAATGATTGGGTCATTTACCTGGGATATCTGACACTGGTTCAGACCAAAGATTTGACCTATGGTTTCCCATATATGTAACAAGTGCAGATTCTCATTCAGTGCCTCTGTTGGACCCAGAAAGCACTTTATACTGGCAGCTTTATTATTTATTATATATTTTCTAATTTTAAAAGCATTTTTAAGGGCTCCTTTTTTAAAGTCTCAATCAGCTGTAATTTTTACCTAAATTAACTTCATTATCTTTTTCAGCATGAGTGCATGAAAAAAAAAATAGTTTCTTTTTACTATACATCAGGCTAAGATTGTCTTCAATGCATTCTCATATCCAGGCAGAAAGAAGTGTTTAATCTAATAAGCTAATAAGCTCCTTGACATCTCTAACAGAACCATTCAGCCCTTGGTGCATCTACCTAAATTTGGTCTTCTTTGTTCCCTTCCCCAAATTAAGAATCCTCTATCTACTCGGACTGCTAGAATTCTGGCTGGCTTTTTACATTGCATCCGTATAGTTATGTTAACAGAGAAAAGATCAAGTTGCTCATGAACTCACAACATCATTCTACTTGTTTTATCAGGTCAATGTAGCAATGATTGCTCTTCTTTTCTGTTTGTACTATGTCATTTCTCTGACTGCAGGACAATCCCCTGATTTCTTATTCCATTTTGCTGAAAATGTTGCTGTTACAATATGAGTTGTCTCTACTTCATGGCATCTATCATTCAGAATTGAAGTTCAGTATCCGAACTTTGAAGCCTCCAGGATGTTATCAGCTGCTATTCAGGTAGGTCAATCATTTATAACACATTTAACTCCAATTCTTTATTTTCCTTCATAAGTTGCAAGGTCACCTTAAACTCTGGAGAAGGCCTAAGGAGCAGCAAAAGATGAATGAGCAAGGAAGTGATGCATTCACTGCTGCCTAGTCTAGTTGCTTCCAAGCAGAATGCTATCTAAAATGCTAGCAATGTATCATAAAAAAGGCAAAGCAATGCAGCAAATCCTGCACTGGTCAGACAGATCCATCTCTGTCAGGACTTTCATCTAAAACACTAATAATGTATCATAAAAAGGCAAAGCAATTCAGCAACATGCTGCAATGGTCGGTCAGATTCATCTCTGCCAGAACTTCAATCTCTAGTTTCAGAAAATGCAGCCACTGCTGAGAACTGTTTTACCCTGGTCCTATCCAGGCCCAGAGATCAGAAAGCAGCTCCTCTCTGTGAGTCTCTTTTCCAGTTCTCCACTGTTTTTCTGGCTTCAGCCTAGAATCTCAAGGTAAAAGCCAATAGGTTATTTATTTCTAATCTAATGAGGAAGCCAAATGTTATCCTCCCACTGCACTGAGGAAGTCACCACAAATATGATGCTTTTTGTCCAAGTTTCAGGGAGCTAGTATTAAGTAAAGTTGTATTGAGCAGTGAAGTATACATATTTACAGTATTTTCAGCCTCAGTGATCCTTTCGGTACTGGAGATCACGGTTTTGTGAACATTTGTACCTGTTCTGGAAAGATGAGAGTTGTGAAGTGGCAAATTTTCCATGAAACTACTTTCTTTAAACTATTGAGAGTAGGTGAATCTGCAAAGAACAGAAGATCTTAACAAAGCATAGTATCTCAGCAGCACAATAGGAGATGAAAATCATTGTGGCAGCTGTAAGGTAAGGCACACTGGAAGGAACAATTGATACATTGATGGGATCTAAATTAACTGTAAGTACTCAGGGAGAAATGTCCTGGATGTCATTGTGAACAGCTCAGTGAAAATCTCTGCCTGGTGTTCAGTAATGATTAAAAACCAAACAAGATGTTACAATGCGCTAAGAAGAGAACAGAAAATACTTCGGAAAACGCTGTGAGGCCATTCTGTAAATCAGTGTGGGAGCTCACCTTGAACCACATACTCAGTTTTATCACCCCATCTTGAAAAGGATGTATCAGAAATAAAGAATAGGAGCCCAGAAGTCTATCTTTTCAGGGAGATTGTTGGGTCAAATTCATTCTTTGATTTATACCCTATGTTGTTCCTTTGAAATTCAAAGCTTCTCTGGGTTATAAATCACTGCAGAATATGACCTATTTAATTTGTGAAGGGACACATAAAAATGCTTATGATGAATATATAAAAACTAGTGAATGACAAAATGGAGACACAGAAGTTTCTATTTTCCTTGCTGAGAAACTCACTCTGAAATGATCAGCACTGTATGAAAGAAAAAATAAGAATATCATTTTTATATGTAAGTAGGCATCTGATATTTACTTCATAGGAAACAGATCAAATTTCTCCAGATTTTACCACCAAAAATGTCAATGTTGGGCTGCAAGAGAAGAGGAAGAAGAGGATTTAAACATCCAAAACAATATGACAAATTGATTCTGAAAAAATATGGGAATATAAGGGAATACAAGGGAAGGGCAACTTACAACAAGGCACAGAGAACTGCAGGATAGGGAAATCAACATCATTGATGCACACTGTAAAAATAAAGTCAGGGTTCAGAAGAGAGAGAGAGAGACAGAGATAGAGAATGAGAGAGAGAGAAAGAAAGAAGAAAGAAAGTCAACTATGAGCTGATAAATACGGTAATGTGGATTTGAGCACAATTCAGAGAAACTTGAAAGAGTCTTAGACAACAACATGTGCAGGGAAAATCTATCCATTGAACCCATACATATGTTATGGCACAAAAACAAACAAAATGGTCACTGAACAGGTCTGTCAGTGTGTTCAATAAGATTTTTAACAGACTATCCAGCCTGTATTTACACTAACATGTAGTTGGCGCAAGACAGAATATTTTGGCACTAATAGAAGTCTTTGCACACTGCTCTGTTTGAAATATTGTCTGAACTGAGTCAGGAGCTCTTGCTCTAGCAAAGCCAAATGAGCTGGTTATTAGTAAAGAAAGCTAATCACAGGGGGAGAAAATTCAGACTGAATCTAATTCATAACAGGCAGGAGAGCACAATTTCTGCAGGGTAGAAAAGGAACATTTCATTCTCTCATTATATGCCTTGGCAGGGGAGAAAGCCCAAATGGACCATGTAACAAACTCTGAATCTCTGTGCTGCATTATGTGATTTAGAAGAGACAATATGTAAGTGGTGAGGGAAAAAAGGGGAGGGGAAAAAAAAAGGGAAAAAGGACACCTTAAGACTCATCTTTCCTGGTTTGGTTAATAGTTGAAATGACCTATTTATACTGATGGTTTACATTGTTGTCGCCATCCAACTAATGCAGAAAGAGGAAAGCCATGCTGCAAGCTCCATCTTCCCATCCCACCTGTTTTATTCCCTGGATATCAGAACCTGGGAGATACCAGCTCAGAGGGATTTTGTTCTGGTTGCCTTTGCATGGGTGTATGCCTTACAAGAAAGATTTTTTTTTCCATCTATGTTAAAGGATAAACCATAGTGCATAATGTTTTCTCATTTAATTTAATATCAGGTAGCTTTAAGTAGAAGTAATGAGGGTGTGCATTTTACTTATCTCTGGTTTACTGCTTCACCAATTTGTTGGATTCAAAGAGCAAATAATTCTGCTTTGGGATTGGAATAAAGACTGCATATTTCCTCCTGCTTTCCCACTAGGTCTTGGCTAGACTATTACAGTGACAGGTATATTCATCAACTGTGTGCGTGAACAAATTTCATCCTGTGGGCTGTGCATGACAGTTGGTTACGGTCACCAGAGTCACATAGCTGCGCAGCTTGCTATTTGGATGACATACCCTCTGTAACTGCAAAGAGTGCCTGAGCAATTCCCAGCTACGTTGGTTTGCTCAGGGATCTTCAGGGAGCAAAAGACAATAGAAGAGAAGCAGGGTTCTAGAATTTAATTAGGGATGTAGGAAACAGTCTCCTTTTCTACTGCAGGACTGTGACATTATGTCTCTGCAAATGGCCTTGGTTGTCAAGTTAGAATTTGCATAGACTTTATAAACATTAATGATGCATTCCCTTGAGAGCTGCATCTGTCCAACAGTGTGTGCTGAAAAGGTGAAATAGCCCTTGCGGGGTTCTTAAACAGTGTCCCTTACCAAAAACATCTTCTGTGTATGCAGAAAACTATAGTTGGATACCATTTTATGATAACTCTTGGCAAACAGACAATTAGAAACTTTTCTCATGGTAATTGGTATCTTCCTCAGTAAGGTCACAGAAGGTTTTGCAAGCTGTCTGTTAAATGTGCATCTCAGCTTTTCTCACACAGCATGGAGCACATTTTACATACACATTTTCAATGCTTATGAAATATTTTAACTTTTCATCAATAGTTTTGGGAAGTGAACCAGTGAAGTTTTGCATGGCAATAATAATTGTTCCAGTTCCTAAAAGAGGAAGCAAACCCATCAAAATATTAACAGTGTAAACCTCTGAAGTATTTCTGTTTTGTCTCTTTCCTCCTCCTTTGTTAAAAATATTTACAAAGAAAGTGTGACTTTTCTACACAAAGAGAGAATTTCCTTAAGCAGTATGCTACTGTCTTCAACACAAATGCAGGTAATTGGGCTAACAAAAAAATTATTCACCAATATTATTACAGTGAACATAGAGCTTAGTGTCAGCTGAGCTCTTGTAGTCAAGTGTCTAGACAACAAGCTATAGCAGATGCAGACAATAAACTAGCCTGGGTACACCTCACAGTGTTTAAAATTCTTTATGGAACTGCTTTGTGAGTATGATTTCAGGAGAAGCAAGCAAAAGGTGAAAAATCTCTGTTATAAAAGTTTCAACACGATTTCTAGAGAGGGCAAGCATAAAAGTTTACAGTTCCCATTATGGCTTTCTCTGAACCAGACAAACCCTTGAGATTATGGTAAGGCAGGCATGCTGGAGTTATAAATATATTTATAGGAAGCACTGGTGCAGTGAGTAAATAGGCTGTCGCTTCCAGCAAGCTCCCAGGAGTATTCACACACAGGCTCCATGTCTTCTCCAAGGGCAGGCATCCTGACCGGTGTGTCCCACCAACAGCAGGTAGCAGTGAACCTTCAGCAGTATCTGAACATGCCCTGAAGCAGATGCATCATGCATTCTTTCTTGCAGCAGTAAATAACTACTCTACACAGCGAGGTATACTGTCTGTGTGAATACATAACCTACACTTGTACCTACTAAGGTCCTAAAGTGCATCCAAGAAGCAATGAAGGCAGAAGGTGAGAGTAGATGAAAAGATGAAAGAATGGAGTTTCTTTTTTTTCCCCACTGTTTTCTCAACTGCCTACCACATTCCTCTCCTCCCTCCTTTAAATATTGAGTTACAAACTATGGATTAGAGTCCATGTGGATACAATTCCCAGCCGCTTCTGTGTGTCTGTGCATGTGTCTATTTGTGTGCATGCCAACTACCTCCAAGCTGGACAAGCTGGCAAGCGGGATGAGATGTCTGGCCACTGATTGTGGAGGTGTGGGGGTGTGGGGGTGTGAGTACACTCTGTGCTCATGTGGGTTATAGTATGAACACCGCCTGAGAAGCAGCTGCAAGGCACAGCACACAGGGGATCCCTGCTTCCCACAGTCCGTGTTAGGAGCTCTTTAACACATGTGAGAATAGCTACCAGATCGTGTCTAATTTACACAGCAGTGAATTCACAGAAACGGGCTCAGAGTGCGATGCACTTTGCCAATTGCTGCTACAGCAACAGTATTTGACAAGTACTAATATTACTATTTACCACCTATTACTGTAAACCCAACCCTCTTTCTCCAGCATCCGGTCCATCACCAAATAATATATTCCCAACTGAACAAAATCTCCCAAGCATACTCATGAAATAACCAGATAAGAGTGTTGTAAGGGGATATCACACAGCAGACTTAGTTAACAGGCTGGTACAGACTGTGTACAGTTTTTTCTCTGATATTCTTTAAATGATATGTTTCCTGCATACCAGTTTCCACACAAACAGACATTTATTTCAGGCTAATCACCCTGCCTTAAAGCTGTACTGTTTGCCTGAAAAGACTCCAGCTCCTTACATTTAGACTCCCTCTGGATTTTAGCCAAGTTCTCAAGTGAGTCGGAACCAGCAAGAAAAGTCCCCACACTGTCCACCTTCCACTGTGAACTTGTTGCTTTGTTCTATAGCATCTCAGCTTTGATCTGAAATAAAGAAAAATTCACACTGTTATGGTCCCAAAGTATGTCTAATAAATAGAATATAGAAATGGAGACTGTGCACTGCAGGTGCTCAGGTCTGTGAGTGGCTTCGTTCACCTCTGTGAGGTTTTACTCCATGGGGTATTTTAAGGTGCTGCAGCTTAAATCAGCTGTTCCTCTGGTAGGAGTGAGAAGAGAGGAGTTATAACACCTTGTTGTAAGAAGTTGTAAGAGACGAGTTTTTCATAAACACCATCTCGTATGTCTCCACCAGCTCATTGCTGGTCCTTGATGGTTCTCAGAGTACAGAATTTATGCACTTATTTGAGCTTTTCTTCAGTGAGTTCAGAAAAAAACAGGGGAGCTACCTTTATGCATTTAACTGTGAATTTCTCCTTCAATTCTCTGGAAAAGTTACATTTATACATGAATCTGGCCAGAAACTGTCCATCAGAGCTGGTTAATCTGAGAATTAATAGGCTGTAATAGGCATATTGCTTCCATGCGTACCTTCTCACTTATGAGAAACAATTCATGGGCTTCTGTTGTCCTGTTGGTTTTAGCTGGCCAGCATGCCATACTAGTGCTAGGCATGTATTGCCACCAGTATATGTTGATTTGATGCCTTTCACTCCTTGCACTCCTGCTTGAAAGCTGTCTTAACTGAGCTTAAGAGTCCCTCATAGGTCAGAGATGCCGGCTGAAGACTTAAGCATGGTAGATAACTGTCTAAATCTTAAGCATACTGTCAGTGGAATAGGAAAGAGCAAAGTGTTCACTTTCTGTGTGCCAGGGACAACAGGGAATTAACTGTTACAACATAAACAGTGTATTTTCATTCCTTACTTGCTCTTTTCTGCTGTTGCTGCTAAAAAAAAGGTGGTGAGTTTGGAGTGGTAACAACTCACAGATTCCCACACCTTTATTTTCTCCAGCACCAGAATGAACTGTGCTGCTACAGCAAAATACACTTTTGTTCATTCACCTGACAAAAACTATGACTAAGAAATGTATTATCATGCATTTCTAGCATGCTAATGCATCCTGACTGAGGCTTTTTGTCATACTCATAGTAGGAATAATATAAAATAGTTGTATGACACACGGGGAAAGAGCTTTGTGTAATAGTGATATTTTTCAGCTGTTACCGAAAGCACTCAGTGAATGGGAAGGTGTTTTTGTACAGACAAGTGAAGTCTCAATACTGAGAAAATCTGCTGGGAGATAATGTACTATAAGAGTTAACTACTATTACCATGAATAAGATTTTAGCTGCTCAGAATCAGAGTAAATATTGTCTTTTTCAAGACTATATTAGATTCCTTAGATATTTATTCCATTCAAGGAACCTCTCAAAATCATAATTTCAAGAGAGCTGCCTTATTAAGATAAATTGATTGTGCTTATGGACACATTTCCATGTTAATTTATTTTCTCTTTATGAGAAGACAGATGCAACAATTTGGTTATTAAAATAACAGAAGAATTATTATGGGAAAATTCTTGCTTAGTCCATCCATTTATGTTAGGTCATGGTAAGGTCTGCATTGCTGTAACATTCGAACATCATAATCTCAAAATTATTTATTCTCATTATAAGCCTTTGAAATATATTGATATTCCATACATTCTAAACACAAGGAAAAGGTAGGATGAAGTAATAGAATTTCTGAAAAAACTTAGATACTATTAAGGCTTTGAAAATCAAAGAGCAGTGTTGCTCAAGACAAAAATTAGTGTCTCATTTAACAAGGCTGTGATATTCACGTCACATCCATTGAGAATATAACGTTGATAAAGAAGTAATTTTCAAAAGCATCAAGGGCATTAATGACTTATTTTGGAAGTGTTTCAGAATAATTGAAGTTGCATGAATGAGATAAAAAATTTTTCTCAAAAAGTGAGCTGTGCAGTGAAGTAGAAAAGCTAGTTGACCACATTCATATATTATTTTTTTGTATTTTGAACTGGATTGTTTATAACTGGCCATGTAAATCACAGACTACTGTTGTAGTTTCAATAATTTTTGGTGAAATACACAAGATAATAAATAAGATTAGATATTTAAAGGGCAGGAAATATGAAGAACTTACTCCAAGCAAACCTTCTTAACTGGGAAAAAAACAAAACAACAAATACATTTCAAGACAGGTTTCAGGATGCGCATCAGCTCAAAGAAACATGCAGATGTATGGAGAGTCTTGTAGACCAAAAAAGACACAAAACCAGAACAGAGGCAGACATATCTCAAATGGAAAATCATATGCAGTTTACAGATCCCCCAAATATCTGCTTTAAAATGCACTGTATCTGTGTGTAACCCTAACATCAAAAAAGGATTCTGGCAAAACGTTAATCCACTTTACCCTAATCCTAAACCTAATCCTCATTCATTATATTTTTCTCCCCTAGTTTTTCTCAGTGATTTCTCTTTTCTCACCCCCTCCCATCCCCCTTTTTTTAAGGGATCCAGTTCTTAATTAGAATACCAGTAGGGATTTTGTAGGTGAAACTTTTGCAATTCACACATCTGTCTTCTTCAGGAAGGTTTTTAGGCTAGAGCACAGATTCATTTATCTCCTTTCTCAGACTTCTGACAAATTTTTCTTTGTTCCCTATGGGAGACTGGGAATTGTAAAGTAAGCAGAAAATTGACCCTGTGTGAGAGATTCTGTGAGAGAATGAATACATTTGCAAACAATCTTAAAACAACAAGACCAACTCCAATTTGCAATATTTAATAAAGCATGTGAAATTGTCAAGGAAAAAAAGGCATGGAGCACTAACTCACAGGCTATTAAAATTAAAAATTGTGACTCAGAGCTGAAACAATTTACCTTTGATGTTGACATTGCTGTATTCTTTCTGAAAACAGAGCATTTGGGTCTTTCTTCCCTTGAAGGAGCAGGAGGTGAACATTTTGTTTGATTGTTTGTTTTGGCAAGTCTTATTGTTGGAGAACTGCAGCAGCTTTATGTAGAGGGTCCTGCTACCAGGTACATTTTTCAGAGAAGTGCTCACTAAACCAATGATGTGATGACTACTTAAACCGTGCTTCTGAGATGCATCTTTCCTATTCCCATCTTTCTGCAGTTTCTGTTGGACCTTGTCCTTTGATACGTCAAGAGCGAGCAGCCTCTAACAGTGACTGCAGCAGGTTTGATAACTTAAGTCGATGTTCTGTTGTTGAAATTTATGCTCCAAATATGTCAGCATAGCTCTGTTTATTGAAATGCTGGTGATTTGCACTACCATTTGAATGGCTGTTCTTCAAATGTATAATCTGTTTACTTTGAGTGCAAGGAGGAATCCATCAACAAGCCTGCTTTCTAATCAGTAACTACAAATAATTCAACATTTCAAGTCAACTCAGTTTCCCAGTTCCTAAGGAGGAATTGTCTCATCCTTGGTGATATGTACATGTTTTAAATTCACTGTAACTCTGAGCTTCTTGAATGATTCCATATCTTTAAAAATGTGTCATTAGAAAGGTGAATCGTGGGAATATGGTTGTCCTATGGAAGAAGGATCAGATCACTTAGAGATGAGTAGTGTTTGATTGATCATTTGCTTTCAGAAAGCTGTTTTTGCCACAAAGTCTATTCAGTCTAATCAATTCCTGATTATTATTATAAGTAGTACTATTGACATGAAGAGTAGGGCTAAGGAGAATTTCCATCCTTTACTGGATGCAGAGGGGAATGTGACCACTGAGGATAAGGAAAAGGCTGAGGTTCTTAATTCCCTCTTTACATCTGTCTTTAACAGTCAGACCATTTCTCCTTGGGGTATTCTATCCCCTGACCTGGAAGTATGGGATAGGGAGCAGAACAAACCCCCACGATTCAGGTGGTGACATTTAGAGACCTGCTATTCCCTCTAGACTGTCACAAGTCCATGGGACCAGATGGGATCCACCCAAGGGTGCTGAGGGAGCTCGGAGATGTGATTGCCAAGCCGCTTTCCACCATCTATCAGCGTTCCTGCTTATCTGGAGAGGTCTCAAAGGACTGGAGGTTTGCCAATGTGACTCCCATCTACAAGAAAGGCCGTTAGGAAGATTTGCAGAACAG
>WBMW01004024.1:20707-62163 GCA_013396635.1 Penelope pileata
CAAGCTGGGAGGTAGTGTCGATCTGCCTGAGGGCAGGAAGGCCCTACAGAGGGATCTGGACAGGGTGGATAGCTGGGCTGAGGCCAACGGGATGAGGTTCAACAAGGCCAAGTGCTGGGGCCTGCACTTTGGTCACAACAACCCTATGCAACACTAGAAGCTAAGCCGTGAAGAGTCTGGAGCACAGTTTTATGAGGGGAGGCTGAGGGATCTGGGATGTTTAGTCTGGAGAAGAGGAAGCTCAGGGGATACCTCATTGCTCTCTACAATTACCTGAAAGGAGGTTGTGGCTCTGTTAGGGTCTGCCTCTTCTCCTGAGTAACAGAAATAGGATGACAGGTGATGGCTTCATGTTGCACCAGGTAAGGTTCAGGTTAGATATTAGGAAAACCTTCTCCAAAAGAGTGCTCAGGCACTGGCACAGGCTGTCCAGGGAGGTGGTGGAGTTGCTGTTCCTGGGGGTGTTCAAGAAAGGTCTGGATGTGGAACTGAGGGACATGGTTTAGCGGGTAATCTTGGTGGTTGCTGGACAGTGGGACCAGGTGATCCTAGAGGTCTTTTCCAACATTAATGATTCTATGATTCTACAATAATGCATTTTCACTTACACTTTAATTTCACTTTCATTTACACTTTTTATTGTTGGAACTTCACTTGCAATCTCTGAAGAAATGTTTGCTTTCTACCTCCTAGTATTACTGTTCACATAGCTAGACTTTATTTTTCCAGTACATCTCTTCTCCTTCCTTCATCTGTGTTATCTTCCTTACAGAGCATTCACTGTAAAATACTGTGGGGCAATTATCACAACAGCAGTGTCTGAAAATGAATGGTAATGTAAGATAATGTAATGGAAAACTGCTTTATAGATGGATCTATTATTTCCACCATCAGACAAATTCCTTTACCTGACAAAATAATCAACAGGCATCAGGCATTTAAGAAGTATGTTTCGTGCTGGCTGAACATCTGGAAGGCAGTATCTTTTTATTTGTTAAATTATGCTGAAGAAAATTCTGGAAGAATGGAAAGTTCACTGATGCTTGCCTGACCTATTCCATGGGGGCCCTTTATTTATTGTGAGTTGCCAGCTTACCTTCTGTTTGGTCATTGAAATCACTTGACACGAAGCTTTTATCTGCTAGTGGAAGGTTGTTGACCATGCTATTTATTCGGTAGAGTTATTCTGTCACTTTAAGTCATAGCTGCATAAATGTTGTGATGATAATAGTAGAAAACTTTATCTCTTAAAGTGGCAATTGTTATTCTATGCCCTGGAGCAAACTGCCAGGATTCCTAAAGGTCTTATATTAAATTGCAAATCTGGCATTATCATGTCTGAATTCTAATTTTAGTTTTTTAGTTGCTCACATTAGAAAATGGAGCTCTGAGCAAGTGTGCACTCAATTAAAGCTATGTTTTGGATTTTCCCATATAAGAAATAAACTTTTTCAATTAGTTTTAAATTAAAACATTTCCAATTCACTTTTTTCTTCTGAAACACAGTAAAAAAAAAAAAAAAAAGAGAGAGAGAGAAGAAGAAGAAGAAGAATTATCGTGCTATGTATTTTAATACTGGACTTTCTGTACACAGAAAGTTGAAGGTTGTTCGTCCGTTAAGGTAAAAATGCAGCTGATGTTCCAATAACTGAAGCCCACTGTTCATTAATAGATATGTTAATTAACAGATGATCAGAAACAAGAAGATTTCTTAGCATCTATCCCTAAAGCTACAATATAATAAATACAAATTTGAAATAATTTTCAGCAAATCCTATATTAACACTTAGTGAGTTTCTCCACAAAAAATACCTGTTTCATAATAAATATTTAACTCATGAGGAAAATATGTTTTAAGTTCTTCTACCTAATCTACAGAAGAATGATAAGAAGGTTTGCGGTGGTGACATTAAATTTTCTTAGTCCTGAATTTTGGTGTGTTGATCACGAGTGCTGCTATCACAGAAGAGCATGATAAAACTTTATTTAGAGAGAAACTTCATTTTGGAACATTCCATTTTTTGGGACGTGGTAGAGATGTATAAAATTCTAAATGACAGGAAAAGAGTGAGTAAGAATCAGCAACATGTAATGCAAAATCTGGAAAGCATCATTTGAAGCCAGGAGCTCCTGAGATATTTTACTTTACACACACTTAAGAGATGGTGGAAATACTAATCTTTGAGCGTGTGCAAGGGGAGCTTGTAGGGATCACTCTCCTTGACCCTTTCTCATTACATTCACAGACACTGCCCTAGCGTTAGAAATGTCATGAAGTAAATGAATTCCTCTAGGTTGTGTAAGGAATTATGTTTTGCTGACCAGGAGAATCAAACTTTCTCTGTGTTGTGGTTTTGGTTGAGATGGAGTTAATTTTCCTCATAACAGTTGGTATAGCATTGTGCTTCAGATTGATGACGAAAATAGTGGTAAGTCACCAATGTTTTAGTTGCTGTTTAGCAGTACTTACAGCGAGTCAAGGATTTTTCTGCTGCCCTGCCAGTAAGGAGTCTGGGGGTGCACAGGAAGTTAGAAGGGGACAGAACCGGAATAACTGCCCCAAACTGATCAAAGGGATATTGCATGTCATATGGCATCATGCTCAGCAATAAAAGCTGGGGAGAAAGGAGGAGGGGGGAACACGGGGAGTGATGGAGTAACTCAAGTAATGATCATGTATGATGAGCCCTACTTTTCTGCACGTGGCTGAACATCTGCCTCCTGACGGGAAGTAGTGAATGGATTCCATATCTTGCTTTGCTTGAGTTTTTGCTTTATCTATTGAGCTGGCTTTATCTCAGCCCATGAGTTTCCTTACTCTTAACTTTCAGATTCTCTCCTCTACACCACTGGGGGAAAGGAGTGTGCACTTGTGTGATGGTTAGATGTTTACCAAAGCTAAACCACAACAATCTTCCTTCTGAGAAACAACTCCTATGGTTTAGTAGTTTAGTGGGAAATATTGGTGGTAGGAGAACGGTTGGATGAGATGATCTTATAGGCCCTTTCCAACCTCGTGTTTCTATGATTCTACCATTCCAGATAGTGCTGCTTTGCATAGTACTATAAAATGAAGCATGGCTTCCACGTTTGTGAGAGAACAGTCCCACAGGATAACAGTACTCACTGCAAAACATGAATGTGCTCTGTTTCTAGTAAAATCTGCCCAAACTCCAACAACAATTTTTTAGCCAGTATGACAAGGTTACTTTGCAGTTTTCAGGGTTTTGTTGCTGTAGTTGTTTTGTTTGATTGGTTGGTTTTGTGTTTTGTTTGCTTGTTTGTTTTTGCTGCATGACAGGTACACTAAATGGAAATGAAGAAGTGTAATTTTCAGAAGGAATTACACTCTCTTGGTAGCTAGGTTTTCATCTTGATTTTTATTGAGTAAATATTTGAAGTAATCAGCTGTGGGTATCTTTTTCTACTTGTTGCTCTTAAAATGTCTATTTCAGTCTACCTCCTTCCAAGTGTCTCTCACACTGTATACACAAATAACTCACGAGAGATATAAAATCATTACTTCTTAGGAGAAAGTTCATTATTAGTTTACTGAGTGGAGGGAAAGAAAGAATGTACCTTGACAAATTGCTTATTAAAAGCGGTCATTTGGAGGGACCTTTGCTCCTATTCTCTGTTGACTCTCCAGCTGCCACTATCTTTGTCTCTGAGATAAAATCCAAATTACAGCAGCATTTCCAATCAGCATGATAATTCAACATTCTCCCCATATCCCTCAGGACCAATTAAGAAAAACATCAAAAAGTATAGTGACTTTAATTAGCCAGTTATTCAGCATGTTTTTATCATTAGCTTGCTCTGTAACCACCACCCTCATCGCAACTATAATGATGGAGTAAAATAAGCTATAGATATTGACCATATTTAATAAGTAATTTCAAGCGAACTGAATATACCAGTACTTGGTGAGTCAATGGGTATGACTGCAGATCATCATGGATTTAAGGCAGCCTGAGCTTATCTTCTTTGAAACCATAGCTATGAACTTGAAACTCTCTGAATTAAAACACCATAATGAACTCACAGGGAGTCAGTGTAAATGTCAAGGAACTGGCTGATGTGATCGCCAAGCCACTCTCCATCATATTGGAAAAGTCATGGCTGCTAGGTGACAGCCCCAGCGGCTGGAAAAAAGGGAAACGTCAGCAGCTCCATGTCTAGGTGGAGGACAGTGATGAGTGGTGTCGCGTAGGACCAGTGCTCTTCGAGATTTTTATCAGGAACATAGACAGTGAGATCAAGTGCATCCTCAGCAGATTGCTGACGACACCAAGCTGAGTGATGCAGTTGTCACAATAGAAGGAAGGAATGCCATCCACAGGGACCTGAACAGGCTTGAAAAGTGGGCCCACAAAAACATAATGAGGTTCAACAAGGCCAAGTGCAAGGTGCTGCACCTGGGTCAGAGCAATCCTCAATATGTGTACAGACTGGGAGAATAACTTCTTGAGAGCAGTGCTGTTGAAATGGACTTGGGGGTCCTGGTGGCTGAAAATCTGCACACAAGCCAGAAATGTGCGTCTGCAGCCTGAAAAGTCAACTGCGTCAGGACAGTTGGCTCACAGTTGGCTGCACCAACAGAGGGGTGGCAACGGGGCCGGGAGGGGACTGTCCCCCCCTGCTCTGTCTTCGTGAGGACCCAGCTGGAGCACTGTGCCCAGGCCTGGGGCCCCCAGCACCAGAAGGATGTGGGGCTGTTGGAGCGGGGCCAGAGGAGAGCACAAAGGTGATCAGAGGGCTGCAGCACCTCTCGTACAAAGAAGGGCTGAGGCAGCTGGGAGTGTTCAGCCTGGATAAGAGATCTTGTTGCGGCCTTCCAATACTTGAGGGGAGCTTACAATAGGAGGGACAGTGACTTTTTGCAAGGGCAGATAGTGAAAAGACAAGGCGAAATGGCTTTAAACTAAAATAGGGGTAATTTAGTTGAGATGTTAGGAAGAAATCCTTTGCTCAGAGGGCAGTAGCTGCCCAGAGCTGTGGCTGCCCCATCCCTGGAGGTGCCCAAGGCCATGGATGGGCCCTAGGCAGCCTGAGCTGGGAGGGGGCAGCCAGCCCATGGCAGAGTTCGGCAATAGATGGGCTTTGAGATTGCTTCCAAACCAACCACTCTGTGGTTCTGTGAAATATTGTGTAATGCCAGTGTAGTCTGAAGTTGATGCTGAGACATAATAATTACTCCTACTCAATTTAATGAGAGTTTTTTTCCCAAGTCCTTTAAGGTCAAGGAAGGCATTCATTGACTCATTTTTTTCACTCTGTCAAAGTATATAAAATCCAGCAAAAGCATATCAAACATTTTCAGTGGAGTGTTATTTCAGTATGGGATTCCACTGGACAGATCTGGATGGTAGACTATAGGCATGTAAATGAAAAACAAACAAACAAACAAACAAAATAAATAAACAAAAAACCCACCTCGTAAGACATCATTTTATATGGCAGAATTCCAACTCCTCCAAGAGGCTAGAGGTACTACAGACCTGACATTTACGGATACATTTTCCAGAAACATGGATACACAGAGAGTAGTGCAAGAGAGGCATTATAGTCCAGATTATTGTCTTTTACTTCAGTACTTTTGGACTCTGAAAAAGAGAAAATAAGGAGTGGACAAAGATCCCATGCCCTCCGTGCAATTTAATAGGGCAACATAATTGAAAAGCTTTTCTATCTCCTCCCGTACTTTATTTGCCCTTGCATCAGCAAAGAATGTGGGTAAATGCCTTAGAGAATGGTTTTCCTGTTTAGTTTAATAGGATGGTATGTACCTGCCCCAGATCTATTTCAATTTAATCATCATTTTTGGTATAAACATGTTTACATGTCAAAACTTCAACCTGACATTGAAATGTGTGTTTCTCATGCTCGAGTCTATTAATACAGAGGCGGTATTTATTCAAGGTGATGCAATAATGTCATATAATGCTTTAATATGAGTATTTGTGGAGTCAAGGTCTAACTTTGGTTATTTCAGTAATTCCAGTGAAGTCAGTAGATTACATCTAAAGACTATTATATTTTTTGCAGCAAAAAAAAAAATCTATTTTTTAATAGAAATGTAATTCTGTAGGTTGGCATTATGAAATGACCGTAGGCCTATTGCAGAACTTCGTATTTTTCTTTTCAAACACAAGAAAAATAAAAAAATAAAAAGCCCAAGTATTTTCTGTTTGCAACATATCTCACTCCACTTTACTTCAGGCCAAAGTCAGACACAAATTGCTTTGCTAGAAAGGACATTCAGGTGTTCCCACTAGAATTCGCCATTCAAAGTAACCCATTTGTTAAGAGCAAAAATATACTATTTATGGCATAAATAATGGTTTATTATTAGCAGGTGAGTGTACATGGCATCTTGAAGATTGTACAATCCTGACCATATTGTTAGAGAGAATTTTTTCTCATATGAATTTGCGGCTTCTCTCATTTCAGATGACCATCACTAATTTTGAACAGGAATATTCTAATAAAAAGCATATACGTATACGTTTGTATGTGCAAATTGTACAAACAAATCCAATACAAATGTATACAAATCTGCCAGGAACAAATTACATGCAATTTTAATACTAAAAAATATTAAACAAAATCACAAAGGAGCACATAAAGGTGCACATTCCCTCTCAGACACTTAGGATCATTTAAAAATAAAATAAATAGGCAATTCAACAAATATGAAAATGCAAACTGACGCACTTTGCTCTCGACCTGAGAACACCATAGCCTATTGCCTAATCTGTCCCAAGAGACCAATACACAGATTTTATAGGCTCTTCACAAGGAAAGTACATGAAAATTTGGTTGCATCTATGTGAAAATTAGAATGAAGATAGGTTTCTCAAAACACTTTAATCAGTTCTTAGTTCCTAGGTTAACATGTCTGTTTATCAAAGCCTTAAGCCTAGGATATATTGGCAAAGTGTTAATTGTAGTTGAAATCCTCAAACATATTTCGAAATCTAGCTGTCACCAAACTGGTAACAATCGTCATCCTCTAGAAAAAATCATTATGTAGCAACGCTTCATCCATGAATATGAGCTAATCTATAATTTCTTACAGAAAATTACTGAAATTCATTATATGAGGGCAGTTCCAAAAGAAATGCCTCCTATTTTATTGTGGTGACCCACGACATCAGAGGCGGATGTTGGTGGGATGACAGCAGAGGCTGAATCTTCCCACCCATCTCCCGTCCCATGCTGTGGCCGTGTGACAGATGGCAGCAGAGGGGCCCTCTGACCCCATGGCGTCTGACACGGGAGTGCGGATGGAGCAAATTGAATTCCTCCATGAGGCAAAAATGACACCTATTGACATTTGTCGCACTTGCTGAATATTTACATAGATGTGATCACAGTGGGTGGTGGTGGTGTGTTTCAGCAGTGGCGACAGCGATCACCTCCACTGGTGCAGATTGTTATGAGCATGGCCTGTAGCTCTTGTTCATTGCTGGTGAAAATTCATAGCTAATGGTGGTGATTGTGTTAAATAAGAACGTTTGTAACAGAATTTTCTCTATCAAGCAGTATTATTAAATTCTTTGCATCTGTTGTATTTTCCATGGAAATAAATTGGAGGCATTACTTTCAGAGCAACCAATGTACGAATCATGGTACATAAAAATCATTAGAACATAATGGACTGTTTTCCTGTGGTAGTTGGAAGAGTGCATTAGAAATGTAACTGAGATCAAAGCTAACTGCCTCCAATTCACTATTAAGTCTAATTCCATACATGGAAGAGAACGGGAAAGGAAAAGAATCAAAACTGATTTTAAACTATGAATGAGTGAAAAGTCATAGATTGAGATAAAGACACTTTAAAAGGTGAAGTCCAGCTTCATGAGCAAACACAGCAAAAAGAGGAATTCTTTCACTACTTGTTATCAGCAGACATTACCATTTTTTTGAAAGCAGGGCCTTGGCATGCATAATGGTTACCTAGGAAGATAAGCACCGTAGCCACAAATGTCTCCGTGCTTCCTCACCTTTTCTTTGAGCTCTTATTTCTAGGCATGACAACATGTAGCAAGAGATACCACTTTGGTCAGGTGGGGTCTGCTATCCTGGCTGCGTCTCCTCCCACCTTCTTGCCCACACCTAGACTACTTGCTGTGTAGGTACACTAGAAAATAAATAAATAAATGAATGAATAATTGGAATTGTACAAGCACTGCTCAAAAATGAGCAAAGCGCTGGTCTGTTATCAGTACTGTTTTAGTCACAGCTCCAAAGCACAGTGCTGTACAGGCTGGTATGAATAAAATTAGCTCCTTCCCAGTCAGACTCAGACAGAAACATAATACTTACTATAAGTAGTGTGTAAGGATAGTAAAGATGTTTTTCTAAACAACTCATGAGTTTTCACAAATCCTGGAAGAAGTTTTCAGTAATCAATGAGAAAACTTTATTTAAACTCTATGAAGAGATTTCACTCGGTTGTTATGAAAAGCTTTAAACAAAATACATTCAACTAACCTCTGTGTAAACTCCCCATTGTTCGTGATGGTTTCTTGGCTCATGATCATGGAGCTTTGAAAAGGAGTTTACTGTATCTGATACAAACCTCATGTTTCCTTTCTGGAGAAATGCTGTTAAGGATACACAATTATGAATGTTCGAATGCTGTAGTGTAACAATCTCCTGCAAGTACTGCACATTATTCTCTCTGTTTTCCATTGTCTTAAAAGCAATTAGGAGTTGATGAGAAATATCCAGGAACATCAACAGTTAAAGAGCAATTAAGAACCCATGCTGTTAGGACTAAATATTTATTAAAATAGCAGAACCTTTCAAATAATCGTTCAAACTTCATTACACATTTTTGAACTTCTATTTTCTGCCTCACTTCACACTAATCACAAACTGCAATAGTGACAATAAATATTTCTGACTAGAGTACCTAAAAATCATAAAGATTTTACATTACAATGACAATGGCAGAGATTTTGTAAAAATATTTGAATACATTTTTTTACTTACCTCCATATTTCAGAAGTTCTTTTCTAGTGTAAAATGACAAAAATCTGCCATTTAGCAAAATTTAAGTGGAACTATAGCCTTCCCTTTATAGTCAGATGGACAAGTGGCAATGCACATGATGGTTCTCTTCATCAGCAGAACTGGGGCAGAAGTGAATTTTGGAAGATGGGCTTGAGGAAGAAAGCCTTTTTGCAACAAGGACATGACTTATTTTATGAATTCTGTTTAAAGAAGGAATCATAGAATGGCTTGGGTTGGAAGGGATCTCAAGAATCATCAAGTTTCAACCCCCCTGCCGCAGGCCCTATAGTACTAGATCAGGTTGCCTTTGGTCCCATCCAATCTGGCCTCGCAAGAAGATCTAGCAAAGAAAATCAGGAAAGGTTTCTGTAAGAAACTGTAGCCATTATGTGTCAAAGTGAAGATGTCGTGTAATAAGAGCAGCAGCTATGGTGTCTGTCTGTGCCCATCCCAGTGCCTTTGAATTGTTCTTGAAGTAATAGTGTGATATGCAGAAGGTATGTAACCCAGTGTTTCTCAAATGCATAATGGTCTACTCTGACTCACCAAAAATGTTATTAGAAATCAAATCTTGATGAAATCAGTGGCCGATATATACAAGTGTTAGCTTCACTAACGGTAAAAATATAATTCACAGAGTCACAGAATGGTTACATTGGAAGGGACCTCTGGAGGCCATCTGTAAGAGCCTGTTTTGGAACCTTTTGTCTCAAAGTTTGCTGTGAGAACTCTCTTGTCTCAAAGTTTGCCCACCTGCCCGAAGGCTTGCAGACCAGGGACAATGAGAGACAAGCAGCCGCTAAACGGCCATCGAGCAGCCTTTCAGCCCGGCGCCTTGAGGGAGGCAACCACCGAAGGGAACGGGCAAGCCCGGGCTTGCACCGTCCATGCCCGTTCGTGTGATACGTGACATACCTGGGTGCCCAGGAATGTCATGCTGGCCGAAAAGGAGGATAAAAAGACCTCCTCCAACAGAGGAGCTGCCTAGGAGCTGCCTGCTTGCTGCCTACCTGCTGCTGTCTGACTGATGCCTGACGGATGCCTGGCTGGACCTGCTTGATAGCTGCTGATGCTTGAGACATGAGGTCCTGCTGCCCTGCTACCTGATGCCTGCTTGTTGCTCCTGCTTCCTGCCTGATGGCCTGATGCCTGACGATGCCTGACGTCTGCTGCCTGAAGCCTGCTCCTGCTTGCTGCCTGAGACCTGACGGCCTGATGCCTGCGTGCTGCTGCTCCTCCTGCGCTCTCGCTCCCTCGTTCCCACAAAGGCCTGAAGACATTCCTGGTCTGATAGAGCGGTGTGGGATCCATGGTGGTGACTGACCCCGCTTTCTATATGTAACCCTTCCTCTTATTTCCTATCTTTTACTGTCGCCTGCCTCCCCATCCCCCTCTCCCTCACTGGCCAGAATTCCTATTAAACTGGTCGGAAAACATTTGACCTCGTTTGTGTCCTAATCTCACTCCGGGTATGTTACAGAATCTCCCCTCATTCCGATAATCGGAGCGGGACACCATCTGGTCCCACCGCCCTGCTGAAGCAGGGGCACCCAGAGCAGGTTGCTCAGGACCACACCCTGGCGGCTGTTGAAGATCTCCAAGATCTCCAAGGAGGAGGAGACTCTACAACCTCTCTGGGCAGCCTGTGCCAGTGCTCTGTCACTTGCATGGTTTAGTTGGAACATTTTGTGTTCTAGTTTGTGCCCATTGCCTCCTGTCCTCACAAGTAAAAGAGAAAAAAAAAAAAAACCTCTCCTTTCTAATTCAAGGAGAAAATGTTCTTCGCTGGTGGAAGAAGCAGAACCACTAGGTTTAGGATAATGACTAGCAGAAGCCTTCAGATTCACCCAGGGAGCATCTTAAACTCATAGCCCTACAGGTGGAGTGAAGCACACTGGGATTGTATCAGTAAGTAAGCACAATTTTTGCTTGGCATGTTAACATGCACGTACATGTACATCCTTCCGCATACCCTTACACCTGTACTTTCATAGAATCATAGAATGGTTCAGGTTGGAAGGGACCTTAGAGATCATCTTGTTCCAACACCCCTGCCATGGGCAAGGACACCTCCCACCAGACCAGGTTGACCAAAGCCCCAACCAGCCTGGCCTTGAACACTGCCAGGGAGGGGGCATCCACAGCTTCTGGGCAACCTGTTCCAGTGTCTCACCACCCTCACAGGGAAGAATTTCCTCCTTATATCTAGTCTCAATCTACCCTCTTTCAGTTTATAACCATTACCCCTTGTCCTGTCATTACCTACCCTTGTAAAAAGCCCCTCCCCAGCTTTCCTGTAGGCCCCCTTCAGGTCCTGGAAGGCTGCTATCGGGTCCCCCACAGCCTTCTCTTCTCCAGGCTGAAGAGTCCTAACTCTCTCAGCCTGTCCTCGTAGGGGAGGTGCTCCAGCCCTCTGAGCATCCTCGTGGCCTCCTCTGGACCCGCTCCAACAGCTCCACATCCTTCTTGTGTTGGGGGCCCCAGAACTGGACACAAGACTCCAGGTGAGGTCTCACAGAGCAGAGCAGAGGGGCAGAATCACCTCCCTCGCCCTGCTGGCCACGCTTCTCTTGATGCAGCCCAGGATCCCGTTGGCCTTCTGGGCCGCAAGGATACAAACAGGATCTATAAGCAGCTGGAATACGTAAGTGTGGAATAGGGACCAGTTGTTGTATGACTGTTCTCAGAAACTATATAAATAAAAAGACAGATATCACAAATTCGGGACAATGATCTGCTAAGTGCTGAAAACTACCGTGACATTGGAGTCTGCAAATCTTATCCTCCAAAATTATATTAACCACTGTCATGTTATGCTAGGAATATTACTTCCCAGCAGGATAGAAAGGTCCTCCAAAATAATGCACTAGAAGCACTCTACTTTGTGCTTTGGGCTATTGCAAAGTGCTGTCCTCTGGCTTTTTTGAAAACCAGGGACTATAAAACTGATCAGTGAAATTTGTTTGAGCATAGGTAGTGTAGCAGTCACGGGGCAAGTGAGGCCTTAAATATTAGAAAAAATTCCCTAACCATATAAATATGAAAAAGTAAGCCCAATAGTATAGAGATTAAGAAGACTTTATGGAAATATTAATGCTTAATTTTCCAGGAAAGTGAAAACCTTCCACAGAATGATAGTTTTGGACTATTCAAGAAGTACCTTCAGGAGCGTTAAAATACCTGAAGAAACACCTTTGCTCAGTTTATCAATCTTAATAGTGATGCTTTTTGAGTTGCTGCCTGTGGCAGGCCATCGTCCTGTGAAATACATTTTTAAGGGAATTGTTTCTTTACTGCAAATAAGTTAAAAAATAGATAATATAAAGGGTTTTTTTATTGATGACATGTCTTGATGAAATATGTATTCAAATTTTAAAAGAAAAAAATCAATGTTCTTTATGTTAAAAGGTGGGTGGTAGAAGAGGCGCTTGTTTTTGTTCTTCTGTTTCTCGTTAGTACTTCATTTTTGCCCTTGGGAGGAAAAAAAAAAAAAAAAAAGAGGAAAAGAGAGACTGTTGAGCTAAACACCCAAAATAGTCACACTTTGGCATAGTTATATGCCATTGAAACAAATTTTATTTTGTTTACTAAAAAATAAATAAAACTGTTTTTTAAGTTAGTCCCTAAAAGAAGGAAGTGATGTTTCTAAATGCTTTTAACATTTGAAAATGAACAGCTATTCAAAACATTGTCCTTAATGGTAAGTTTTTGCAGGCCACCTCTGTAAGGGTTTCTTATAAACTCCTTCAGGGAGCACCACCAGAGCTATCATCCACATAAGCTACGTAGCAGGGCCAGCCTATGGTACTATTTCATATAATCATGGAATGGTGTGTGTTGGAAGGGACCTTAAAGATTGCCTGGTTCCAAGTCCCCTGCCATCAACGGAGGCACCTTCCACTAGACTGAGTTTCCCAAAGCCTCTTCCAGCCTAGCCCTGAACATTTCCAGGGATGAGGAATCCGTAACTTCTCTGGGCAAACTGTTTCCAGGGCCTCACACCCTCATAGTGAAAATTTTCTTCCTTATATCTAATTTAAATCAGCATTCTCTCAGTTTAAAACAATTACTTCATGTTTTGTCACTACATGTCCTTGCAAAATGTCCCTCTCCAGCTTTCCTTTAGGTACTGGAAGGACACTGGAAGGTCTCCACAGAACCTTTTCTTCTCCAGCCTGGACAACCCCAAGTCTCTCAGCTTCTCTTCATAGAAGAGGTATTCCAATGCTCTGATCATCCTTGTGGCCTCCTCTGGACTTGTTCCAATAGCTGCATGTCCTTCTTATGTTGGGGGCCCCAGAGATGAAAATTGTACTCCACTGTCTCATAATAGTGGAGCAGAGTGGAACAATCCCCTCCATTGCACTGTTGGTCATGCTACTTGTGATGCAGCCCAGGATACCGGTGTCTTTCTGGGCTGCAAACACACATTGCCAGCTCATGCTGACTTTCTCATCTACCAGTGACTCCCAAGTCCTTCTCCTGAGGGCTGCTCTCAATCCGTTCTCCACGAAGACTGTATTCATGCTTCGGATTCCCCCAACCCAGGAGCAGGACCTTGCAGTCTGTCTTGATGAACTTCAGGAGATTCACATGGGCCCACCTCCCAGGCCTGTCAAGTTCCCTCAGAAAGGCATCCCTTCCCTCCAGGGCATCAGCTGCAGCACACAGTTTGCAAATTCGTTCTCAGTTCCACTGCCTGTGTTACCAACCAAGATATTAAACAGCACTGGTCCCAGTATCAACCCCTGAGGAACACCACTCATCACTGGTCTATACCCGGTCATTGAACCATTGACTGCATCCCTTCAAGTGTGAGCAGTGAAGCAATTCCTTATCCACCAAGTGGTCCCTCTGTCAAATCCATGTCTCTCTAATCAGAAAACAAGGGTGTTGCGTGGGACAGTGTCAAACATTTTGCACAAATTCAGGTAGATGGTGTCAGTTGCTCTTTCCTTATCTACCAATGCTGTAATCCTGTCATAGAAGGCCACCAAACTCATCAGGCACAGCACTTAACCATCGGAAAGCTGCAAAACGTACTTCAGCTGAAAACCATATCTCAAAAACTACAATAAATGTGAATGAAATGGCTATATTTTGCAGGTTTTATGCATACTACATGCACAGAAATATTAACTGTCTGCTCTGCAGCAGCCTTCTAGAAGGTTTCTAAGGGAAGCTTCCATCCTGATAAAATAAGCAGATTTTGCATGGATAATTTGTCCTCAACTTTGTATCAGTGATCCTATAAGACCAGCTTGTGCAGACAGGGGACAGTGCTATTGTCAGAGTATTCATCTTTTTCTGGAATATTTGGAAATTGAATGGAAATTGTTACTTTGTTCTTTGACTGAATAAGAATGCTTTCATTGCTTGAAAAGTGCATTAACAGAGGGTAAAAAACTGCTACTGATACATCAAGTGATCAGTAATGTGCATAGAAATGCTTACCTTTTTTGATTTTCGTTCTTCCTTGTAATCTATCCTTTGCTCCCCCCCAAATAAAATAATATATACATGCTGATTTTTACTCTAGTAGCAAAATAATGTTATGAAGCAACTGAATTAAGAAGCATTTGTGGGCAACTAATTTCAATTTGGGTCTTTTATGACAAATAAATAATACTTAGAAAATTACATTTAGAAAATGGGAAACTATGTAAGCGTAAAGATGTCTAATGGTTTTTGCTTAAACAAATTTCATACTTATCTTTTTTCTTTTCATGTTTATCATATTCTAATCTTTAAAACCCACTGTATTTCTTTAGCTGGATCTATACCTTGGGGGGAAAACATGCTAATCATCCTGCTCTTGCTTCCTCATGTTCTGAACCTATTTCCCTCCGACAGTTCCATGCATGATTATAATTTGAGGATAAGAGAGCCTATTTAAAACTTCGATTATGAAAGCATTTCTTTGTTAATTCCCTCCCAGCTAAATTACTTCCTTTCACGCTAGGAAGTTAAACATCTGACAGCATGACTGAACTTCAGAATCTTCAATTTCCATTCACAAAATCCTGCACTGCTAGCTGCTTTTCATAGTCTTGTTGGAACTTGCGCTGATTTGCTCCCTTTTCTTTATAGTCTACCCTCAGCAAGTTTGCTGATGACACAAAGCTGGGAGGAGTGGCTGACACACCAGAAGGCCGTGCTGCCATTCAGTGAGACCTGGATGGGCTGAGAGGTGGGCAGTAAGAAATCATATGAAGTTTAACAAAAGCAAGTGTAGAGTCTTGCACCTGGGGAGGAATAACCACATGCACCGGTACAGGCTGGGGGCTGAGCTGCTGGAGAGGAGTTCTACAGAGAGGGACCTGGGGGTCCTGGTGGACAGCAGACTGGCCATGAGCCAGCAGTGTGCCCTGGTGGCCAAGAAGGCCAACGGGATCCTGGAGTGCATTACGAAGAGCATTGCCAGCAGGTCGAGGGAGGTGATCCTCCCCCTCTGCTCTGCCCTGGTCAGGCCTCACTTGGAGCATCTCCCTTATGAGGAAAGGCTGAGTGACCTGGGGCTGTTCAGCCTGGAGAAGAGAAGGCTGAGAGGGCATCTGACCAACGTTTATAAATATCTAAGTGCAAAAGGCAAAAGGGTGGGGCCAGGCTCTTCTCAGTGGTGTGTAGGGACAGGACAAAGGACAATGGCCAAAAACTGGAGCATAGGAAGTTCTGCACCAATATGTGGAAGAAATTCTGCATGGTGTGGGTGATAGAGCACTGGAACAGGCTGCCCAGGGAGGTTGTGGAGTCTCCTTCCCTGGAGATATCCAAGACCTGTCTGTGTGTCCACCTGTGCAACCTGCTGTAGGGAGCTGCTTTGGCAGGGGGGTTGGACTTGATGATATCTAGAGGCCCCTTCCAACCCCTACAATTCTGTGATTCTGTGATTCTGTGATAGTCAAGGATCCCTGATACGATCAATGAGAGTTAATATTTGCATCGAAGTAGGACCTTTGATACTTTTTTTTCATGTACACTAAAGTGTGTGTATTTCATTAACTGGCTAGGTGAAGAATGTGAATCTTTTTAGGGGAAAGTTCTCTTGGGCTTCTTCTAGCTGGTTCAGCTGGCAAGATGGATCCGGACAGCATAGCACAATACAACCAGAACGATTCATCAATAAGTTAGTTACACTTTTAAAACAAAATATTGGATAAATAAAAATATTGCAATGAGAAAATTAGAAGGCAGAACACATGTTAGAATGAAATATTATAAAATTGTTACCTAAATGTAGGTAAATTGATGTGCTATGATTATGGTACTGTCGCATAAATGTAGGGGGAAAAGTGCAGGGAGATGACTAAGGTTTCAGGAGGAAGTATCATTTTTTTTATTTTTCTTCTAAGGTTATACCTGTAATGGGAAATAAAAATTATTTATCTACTCATCTTTATTTCAATGTCATGAGTGCAACTGCTGTGTGTCACAACAAATGCAAAATGTATATGCTTTCTGTTATGAATATGTAATTTTCATTTAAAGTAATTAACAGCCGGATGAGATTGACATCTGAAGCAGGTTTCTGCCATTCCTATTGCTTCTGACTTCACTGGCATAAAATAAAATTGTGGCAGGTGACTCAGAAAATGAGTTGACCCACGGCCGTACGGAATGAAGTTATTTCTGGGCTTCACTGGATGTAGTAGGAAGATTTTCAGTACCACCTGACATAGGTTAAGCACAAGACAATCTGGAATGAGGCTCCCATGGATAGAGGATGAGGCGCAGGGAAAGGAAAAAGGACAGAAGAGCCATTGCAGATGTGGCAGAGAGGGGAGCAGTAGTGGAGAACTGGGAACACCATCGGGTCCCTCCAGCCAGCAGTCACAGTAGCAGCCGAGAACACAACACACTGGAAAAGGACTGCAGAAAGCAGCTGGGAGCCGGCTTTAATTTCAACAGTTGACCAAACCACATACACATACTCTCTCTCTCTCTCTATATATATATACATATATATGTGTATGTATGTGTATATATATGTATATATGTACACATACATATATGTATGTGTATATATGTATGTATATGTATACAACGTTGGTTGACCAAACCAACACACACACCTCCAAGAAGAATTTGGAGGATAGGAAACTTCTACAGATCTACAGTAGAATATCAGTGGAGGAAAACAACTTTAAACTTGTCAGTGCTGCTTCCTGGAACTCCGTTTTTACCCTCCTAAGATTCAGATCAACATAAGTACTGCAACAGAGGATGGAAATACCTGTCTTCATGTTTTCTTTTTCTTACAGGCACAACAGTGGAGAAGATGAATGTCTGCATTGAACACCTGTTGTTCTTGGAACTAACGATCAGTGCCATTTATAAGCACATATCTATATTATATATATCCATATATAATTATTTATAATTATTAAAATATATCACAGAATACATCCATAGCTTCCTATGCCTAGTTATTATCTCTAGATTTCAAAATTGTTCACATAAAAAGCAGTGAATAGAAAGAGTGGAAAGTGCCTTGGCAGTGAATGCAATTGGGATGAGTTTATAGCAGTGTCAGACAGAAGAAGTTGTAATCTCAGCTTGGGAAGTTCTGAACAGCGTTCTGTCTGAAAGAGAATATAATGGTTCTTACACATTACCCCTATCATCTCCCTAAAAACATCCACTGTCTTGCTTTAGGAAAGGGGATAATAGGCATCAGACACTTCAGATCTAGATTGCCAAAATCTATCTTTAGCTGAAAAGAAACAAATTCTTCCACATATCAGAAGCTGCAAAGACAGCCCTTGATCAGACAGGGCAGGTGATATCAGGCAATGAAGATAGAATAGAAACCTAAACAAGGGACTGGGAAATGTGAGATCTTTTTCATGAAATGGAACAATCCTAACTCTGAGAGGATTTTTTTTTTTTTTTAACTTTGGACGGATGTATTTCATTTTAAATTTCTATTTTATTTTGTTGAAGAGGTCTTTTGACAAATACAATAAAAGCATATTAGTGAACATGCAAAGAAGGGTAAACTGTTAAAGTAGTAGTCAATGGACAAACTCTATCCTAGCAGGAAATGACTGAAGACAGGTGAGGAAGTACTGAGAGGGTCTAGAGAAAGTGGTTTCGGGGTTTATGTTATGAATAGGATAGGAGCAGAGAAGTAAGAAATGTCTGCAATTTCTCCTGGAAACAGAGCATCACAGAGACTTTACTCATTCCACTAGGCTTTGTGCTATGTTAACTTTAAGAACAGTTATTATATATATATATAACTGTTATTTCTTACATTGTTTTTTCTTGGTTTGACTCATGGCTCTACGTTAAAGGCTGAGATAAAGATCTGAGATAAAGAAGGGTTTTTTTGCTCATATCTGTTTCTTCTCATCTTAGAGACTCAGTCATAGCATGACAGTTCTCATTGCAAGACTCTCATGTCTCATCAACGTCTTAAACTATCTACAGTGAACTTTATAAACAATACTTTTCTCAAATCTCATACAGCAGACACTCAAGAAAGAATTGGTTTACTTTATCTGAAGATGCTGTATTCCATTTTAATCTGATTTCACCTTAAATTCATCCTCATTCTTTGTATATTATTTGGTTTTTTTTTTTCACATGAATAATGTCAGGGCAACCAGCATGCCCAAAATCAGACATCTTAAAAGGAGAAGATGAAAAATCAAGCTCATTCTAGCATTATTAAAATCAGAGTACTTGACTGAGTTGTGTTGGGAAGATTTTAGCTACAAAACCATCTTGAATCAGCTCAAGAAGATAAGTGCTAAGATTAACACATTAGATACATGTATGTTGAAAGTCATCAAAATTGGAGAACAAATTTTTTCAGTTTACAAGCTCATAGCTACATTGCGTTTTGTCTATAAATTGGTCCAACACTTAAATACCTGTGTGATAACAGATTGAGGTTAGAGTTTCCAGTGAAGCACTGTTGTGTATCTGACGGCATTTATATCGATTTTATCACCAGAAAGCTACAATGTGATGGCTGATGGATTGTAGGGAACACACTTCATTAACTCTGTATGCCCGTCTTTTGTGAGTAGTCTTTTTAATCTGCTTATATTTTAACACTCCACTCAATAATTTCTCTCAAGAGCATGTGTGTCTGGCTTGTCCTTTAATGGTCTTTCTGAATGGGGAAATCAATGATATCAATTACTTATGGAATAGGACCTAGATAAGTAGCTATAGATGTATGTGTGTATATTTTAAACTATTTTTGATCCAGTGATATAGTACAGGAGTCTGTGCTTTTTATGTTGTTAGTTCTATTTCCACTTTATATAGGTCTTTTGAAAATTATATTGCTTTCTTCACTACTTCTGTTTGCCTGGAGAGAAGAAGAAAAGCAAACAACCAAAGAAAAAAAATTTGAATGGAATTTACATGTGAGGATCTTGAAGTCACATTCTGTGTTTAAATGCTTTTTGTCAGATTTGTTGTTAATAGATTTTAAACAAAAGCAATGAGCATTGTAGGTAACAATTTAATAATCCAATTAATTAGCAACATTATTATGTTTTCCCAGGCATTGCCATCACACTGGAGAGTTTCAAACTATCGGCACCTGGCAATGAAACAAACCTATGTCATTTTCTATTCCTGGTTTATATGTTTTTCCTATTTGAAACACATGCATTTAATTGCTTTAAACAGTGGGATCCAACATTATTCTGATGACTACTGAACTGTTAAATTGATCGGAGCACTGAGAATATGTATATGTTTTTAAAATAGTCTACTGGCAAATTTCCTTCGCTGTAATGCATTCCTATTACCCTTAATTAAATCCTTTTCTTATCCATTGCCTCCCAGATTATATCGCTAAACCCTCTATTTCTCATCTGGGTAGTGCCTCCAAAATTTACAAAAATTAATGGCTCCTCAAGCTTTTAAACACTTTGGGCAAAATTCACCACATGTAATTTCATTGGGAACAGATGGAGCTGCACCAAGAATGAATTTGGCTGCTAGGAATTACTGAGCAACTGGAGGACTAAACTATTTATGCATTCTTGTTTTGCAAATCTGATTTCTCCAGCAATGTCAAGAAAGATAAAGAAACAAAACCACAATGCTAAAGATGTTATTATCTCTGCAAGGCATAGTATACCCTCAATTCACATGTTCACGACTCTCAGTGACAGTGGTGAGATATCTGTCATGGATCAGGGATAGTCATAACTCTGTGTGTGATGGTTGGTGGAGACATCTATTTATCTAAGCATATTTAAAACTGTTTCCCTACAGACAATGGTAGTACCTGGTATAGTTGTTAGAATTGCATTACTACTGCTTTATTTTAGCTTTGGGCCTTTGTAATGACATTAAAAATAACACTCAGATAGAGAAAAGTGGTGGTGAATCAGATCCAACTCACTTTTTTGTAATTGTGCTCTTTAAAAAGGTGGAAAGGACCTGAGAATGAAATGATAGAATGCAATCATAAACTAGTAGCTTCCTCTAAAATATCATTTCCCTTTTTTCTTTTTTTTCTGTTTTATCCACAATATATTGACAAATATCATCTTGTAAGCATAAGAAAGTCTTATTAAAAGCATTATTTTGACAATAAAAAAAAAAATAAAACAACTGCTGGAAAAGTAAAATGTCAAAGAAGCAGTATCCCTGATTAACCTTGAAACGTTTAGGACGATCAATTGAAAACCATTTGAAGCAGCATCTTCTGATCAAATAAAACATTTTACAACAGCAAAATAGCCTGTAGATATTTCGGTTTTTTTGTTGTTGTTTTTGTTGTTGCTGTTAAACTGGAAAACCTGGATATGTTCTCAGTAAATCGCAAACAAATTGCTTTGAGATTCTGAAAATACATTAGGTGTAGGAAAGAATTCCATAGCACATGATCTGGACCAGAAGGAGGAGGAAAAGTGTGACAGTGTGACAGCTGGCTTTGTGGGTATGCGAACACATTGCCATCCAGAAGGCTGTCAGGCAAAACCAACTTCACTGTTATAATTAAATTACATGATATATATTGTTGAAAAGTCATCTCTATTGGTTCTAAAGAACAATGAATTGTGTCAAGGGCCAAAATGCTGTTGTTTTACAAAACTGTATGTTTTCCACTTTGTACTTCATTGTTACTTAAAAAAAAAAAATCAATCATAGGAAAGATTTGAGTTTAATTTTATCACACACTCAAAAAAAACCCCTAACCCTGTCATCTAAGCAAATGTCTTGCTAGGATTGATTTATAGATATTATAATGACATGTAACCAAATTTCATTACACTATAAGGTTAGTTTGAATTATGATTTTTTTCTCCCTGGTAGGCAATGAGGTACTCGTGCCTGGTAGCTTATGCAGTACTTTATACCAACATTTCAATTAACTGTTGACACTCCAGAAATACAGCAATTAGTTACACTAACAACAGCAAGCTTGAGAGATCTGATAGGTTATAAAGGTATTTGTTCTTTAAATGTAATTACTACAATATATGAAATAAGTATATTCTGCTACCTCAAAACAATCAAAAAAGGTGGTAAAGCACAAAAGAGGAATTGAAGAATAATGATATTACATCCATAGCGATATGATATTTAGCAAAGATATCCTACCCATTTGCTCTAATGCAGATGGGCAAGATCCCACAAGAGACCCTGGTAAGCAGAGCCTGTGGTCCTCCAAGGATGTTGCTTCTGAATGCGCAGCTCCCTATTTGGAGTTAAATAGAAGGAAAAATTCAGTTGTCTTTCAGAGCTTACTCATGTATTTTTATATTTTTAACTGACTTATGTTTACAAAAAGGGTAACTAGTGAGTAATTAGTGATCACTCTCATATACTTAGGTCTGATTATTTGCCTATTATATTCCAAAAATCTCTGTGACTTAAGTAGATCCTGCAATAAACTCTGATAACACAACAACACAAAAAGTCAGTTATGTTTTATTCTTCAAAAAATGAGTTTTTTGTAGATCACAGAATGACGCATTAAATCTGATTCAGAAAAGAGATTCTTGAGAGAAAAAGAGGAGGGAGAAAACGGGAGAGGGAGAGAGAGGGATAGGGAGTGGGAAAAGGTGAGAGAGAGGGGAGGGAAAACGTGGGGAGGGGAGAGGGTAGATTTTTTGAGAACTATTTAAAAAAAAAAAAAAAGAAAGAAAGAAAGAAACAAGACCAAACTGCTCTTCCCATGTTTCATTAGGAAAATGTTCCTTAGGGGATCCAGAAATTAAAGCAGATTTGAACAACAAGATGCTACAATTAGTTCTGAATTGAGATGTTATGTGGGACATTTCTCAACAGTGTGAAATTCTCTCCAGGTTGATGTACAGAAGACTGTGTGTCTTTGTATTACCAAATTTCCATTATCCTTTAAAATATATACATATACCTTTAAATTAGATCATAGTATCAGAACATTCATACTGGAATAATTTCTGTAGACCTGATGTGACATGACAGACAGCATGTTGTTCGCATTCTTGAAATTAAGTCATCATCCAACACACAACTTCAAAAGTCCATAGAATAAGGTTAAAGAAAGCTGCTGGCATGAAGCAGCAGGGGTGGGGAAAGGAGGGTTTGCCAAGAGAGAGGATGCTGGAAAAGATGTCACAATGGACTCCTTCTTATAACCTATCCTGCTACTGACCTACGGGTCTTTTTCACATAACTTATAGTTGCAAATGTGAAAGCAAGATAATAATGATTTCACTCAAATGCCAAATGAACAACAAAATACAGCTTCTTAAAACCCAGGGGACAGTGTGGAGTAATTAAATTGATAGAGAGAGGTCAAGTGCAATGAGTTCCTGGTTGTTTCTGTTACAAGATTAATATGAGAGAATAGATAAGAGATACAAAGAGAAACATTTCATTGGAGACTGAACAACTTAAAAATGGGGAACAATGATAGGAGCTCTACCACAAGGACCTATATAGATTTTGTTCAAGAAATTATAATTTGGATTGTCTGATGTTTTAAGCTAAATGTAAGAAATACCTACTCGCTGGAACTCAGTAAACTTTCACAGTCATAAAATTGGTGCTACAGGTGGAAGTAGGTCCTGAGAAACTGTTCATGAACATAACAAAGGCAGCAAAAACTTTGAGATCTGGAAACAAGATTGAACTCGTCTCCTCCAATATTTCATTTTCTCTGTAACTATTTGCAAATTAATGTGAACTTTACATTTCTTTCTCACTATCATTTAAAGACTTTGCAAGAAGAGATTGAGAGACATCTCTGAAAACACTGCAACACATCACAGGGGGAAGCGTAAGCTAACATAAAATATGAGGTTGAAAGACAGCCTCAGCCATTGACAAGTTCATGGTCTGGGTTTTCTCCTTCTTCTTACGAAAGCACTAACCTCTCTAAATGTGAAATATATGAGCATTTCATGCCCCTAACAAATGAACAAGTATGAGAGAGAGAGATGGAAACCAGGCCTGGGGGAAAGTTTGATCCCTGGTTCTTAACAGATACACAGAATGCAGTGCCAGAATAATCAGACTGAGTCTGTTGGAGAAGAGAGATGTGTGGCGTGCCAATTACCGACAGCAGAGAAAATTGAAAGAAATTACGTTCAAGGGAGTGTGAAATGTGAAAGTCAAGGAAATAAATTAGATGTTGTATGACCTCTAGTGTAATATGTGGAGAACTAATACATTTAACCTAGTTGTAATCATGTCACAACTAGTCTGCATTAGGAACTTTCACCCTAATTTTTCATTTAAATTTTCCTCTCTACGGCTTTCTGCTCAACTTTCCAATATGGAAAATAGCACAGCAACATAGGCTGCTGTAGAGTTGGTTCTGGAAAGGGAAGCTTGAACTATGCGAGGGAAATGAGCTCAGAATTTACTAGTCATGCACCACGCCAATATGATGACACTGAGTATTAACATCACAAGACATTTCCTTGAAAAGAAAAAAAGGCAAGATATCTTCTGCAACCTATGGCATATGGTACTGTCCAGTAGGCTAAAGTATCTACAGAGTAAAAATGATTTATTTGAAAACATCTTGCTAGTATCAGGAAAAGGGAAAGAGTGGCTCAAATTGCTTGAAGATATAACTGCAGAGCCTTGAGTACAGTGAGACGTCTTTAAAGAAAGCATGGATATTGGCTGTCATCTGTCTTAAAGAAAATACTAAAAATGGGAAAAGCTCTAACTAGGGTGCAGCAAAGGACCCTGGAATGCATCTGATGATGTGATCATAATGAAGCTTTTAATGTCTGTAAGTCTGTTTTAAGTATTTCAGGAAGTTGATGTCCGTTGCATTTTGTCTTTATCCCCACAGGATTGGAAAACAATGTATTCCATTTTGCAACAGCCTTTTATTGCTTCTTGTCTTCAGGATAAACAACTGCCATTCTTTCATTTGTCTCTGTGGTTTCTGCAAGTCATCTTTCTTATGAGTCGTGTTTCCATATACTTAACATGGTTAAGATGACGCTAAAATGGCATTCAGTAAATATGAAATACATTTCTTAAATTCCCATCATGAGGTTCTTCAAGCAGAATTGTGGCTGATCTGTTTACCTTCTGACAAAAATTGTACGAACATTAATTGGTAAATATATCTATGAGAGGACAAGTGTATGTTGGAGAGTGGGTGGGAAAGAGTTAATAATCCTGTGATGCTTTGACAATGCACAAGAATGTGTATTTTGTCCACACAGATCTTTATGACAAACAATGTCTTTGCCTCTGCGGGACTGTTGTGAAGGTCAGCAAGTCAGCCCAGCTGTCGGACAGCATACCTGAGTGTCACTTATTAGTTAACAGAAACAATACAAGCACGTGAAAAGCTTTATGATGTTATGTCTGGCTCCAAAAATCAAATTTTGGGGACCCGTACCTTTTAGAAAGGTTATGATTTTTATGTACTGCAGTACTGATCAATTAAAGCTCCGACAGTGCTAAACCAGAGCTCACTAAAAAGCTATTGATGCTGAAGGAGCCTGAGCAGTCACATATAGTGGCCTGTTGTACTTAACTAAACTTTGCTTGATCATGTTTAAAACAGCTTGAAAAAGGAATGTTTTAGGTCCTCATAGTTCTTGCATCAGAACACTATCCTTTCTGACACAAGAAATATAATTGTATTAAGAGTATTTTGCATAATTATGAAAGACACTGTATCTGAAATAGAAACCCACACATAGTATTCAAAGGGCTTGCAGTTACTCTTGTCTGAAAGTCTGCTTACATTATTTGGATGAATCATGACTATCAATTTTCCCTATTGTCTCTTCACAGATAAAAAAGTAACTTTTGTCTTGAATTTAGAAATGATGCAGATATCCTATTTCTATCCCTTTCCTTAATCAGTGCAGCCTTCTTCAACGAAATAATTAGCTTTCACAATTTAAACGACAGACCAAACTTATATCATTATTTCCACTCTTCTGTATCTCAAAACCCAGTTTTCACACTAAACCCTTCTCCTTTCAAAGGTCTCCTCACTGGGTTTACGATCAAGCGATGCCAGCACGTTTTTCCCAACTCCCAATAACATGTGCTGTGCTGGTGCAGGTTGCCATTTCCTGCCAATCCCAGGTATGTGGCACAGCCAAGCTGCCCCCTGGCTGCACACCCGCCATCAGCTTCACATCGGGGTCCTGCTTCTCACCACCGCTCCTCTGCGTGTCCCAGGGAGAGGCACAGAAATCTTAAATTCTGAAAATATGGGAAAATCCATACCACCTCTTAAGCAACTCTCACTGAGATTATAGGAAAAGGTCTAATATTTGTTCTTAGATCTATTTATTTTATTTATGTTCATCTCATATGGTGAGTGAGCTTTGGATTCTCTGTGTAGCCTTCTGTAGAAATCTCTTCTGTTTTGCCAGCAAAACACAATTCAACAATTGAAAAAAACATAAAAGGGTGTATTTTACATCTGTGTAACTTCTAACCTCATTTGAAGCAATTCAGCTTGTCTATAATCTTTGATACTGATATACCAACAGCATCCACTCAGCTGCTGTTTTTCTACATTTTTCAAAAGACTTATCAATAAAAGAAAGAGATTTTTCTTGTGAAGACCATAATGTTGTTTTCACTAAGGCAACGGCAGCATTACAGTAAATTTGGCTGAGAAAATAAAAAGATGGGCATGTAGAAAATAAAGAGGGCAAGTAAAAAAAACAGAATTACACTGTAAGAGGGTTGGAATATAAAATATGGCTGTGATAATGGATGCCATAATTTCATTGTGGCCTACAAATGGATGAAGATATTGAGCTTTTGCAGCAAGGAGAGACTCTTAAAAAGGGTTGAAAGAACACTTAGTTTGTAGCAGGACTATTTTCCAAAATTAGGCTGCTATCTGCTGCAATTTAAATCAAATTCTGGTGACCACTAAGCTATCTCATCAAGGCAATTTGAAAGCCTGAAATCAAGACCATTTCCAGAACGCACGATGAAGCTGTCATCTGGGTTCAGGCTGACATGGAAGAAGCCTAGTAGAATACCTGAAATAAAGAATTTGGCCCCCGCTTTTTCATTTACATAGAAGGCAAGATTTCAAGCATTCTATGAGATTCAGGTTATTTCTGGAAGTAATCACATTTTCAGATTTATATTTCTCCATTAAAATGTTGACATTGATATTGTACACTATAACATTCTAACTATGACAGTTTCTAACTATTGTCACTTAATTAAGAAACACTGCCTTTTACTGTATTAGAGAGTACTCAAACACTTCTAATGAGTAACTCATCTCTCTTCTCCAGCCATCAACTGTATTACCCACAGAAAAATTAGATTTGTTTCTCATCTGATGTTTTTAGAAGCAAGAGAAAGAAGATGCTCAGAAACAACTTCCATGGTCCCCAAAACCTTTTCTTGAGAGAGATCTGTGCTGCGTGAGGCATGTTGTAGGGACTCTGAGAGGAGGCATAGGAAGAGAAATGGCCTCCCGAGGGCATGATAATTAATCTGAAGGGCCACTTGGTATCCAGTGGTGAGAGAAAACTTCACCAACTAATCAGTCTGACATCCAGAGGTCGTTCTTCAGCTGTTCATATATCTTTGCATCTCTGGACATGAAGGTGATAAAATAGTGATAAAGGTGAATATCATGACTTCCTCCTTAGCATCAACCTGCCCCGAAACACTCTGTTAAAGGACTGTGAGTTGTTTTGACAGTAATTTAAACTGAAGACCAGACAGTAGGTGACGCTGCCTGTGTTGGGTCATTCCTGCCACACAGTCTGTTTTCTACTGGAGGAAACACTCAGCAGATCAGCATTTCATCTGAAAGCACAATCTTCTTCCCCTGGCCCCAATCTCCCCCTTTGGCCTAGCTGCTATGTCCAAGGCCTTCTCAGGACTGATAACACCATCTTTCCAAATACTATGAGTCCTCGTCTTACTCCATATGTAGTGAGTGGTCTGAGAGCCCCTTGAGCTTTAATCCTCATAACAGGACTGCATGTGACCCCCCCCAGTTCCTTCTAAATGTTGTGAAGCTTGAGTGACTATAGTCCCTGTGTAGATTATGTGGACTGTTTAACGGAGGTGACTTATTGAAAGGTCCACTCTCGAGAGAAGATAAATCTCCAGGGTGTCATGCAATGGTTAATCTGTTCCATGATAGTTCCCCGAGCAACATAAAACCTGAAAGCCTAGATTGTCAGCAGCCCCAGGGGAACCCGGTAAACTGAGTCCAAGAGATACAGCACAGAGGGTGGAGTGGAGTGTAAACGCACACGTGGCTAGGATCTGATAATCCTGCAGGGATGGGGACTAGACTGTACTACTGGAACTGATAAACTGCCTCGTTCTCCTGAGCCAGCAGTTTTCCACCTTTCTCTCAAAACATGTTCTCCAAGTAAACTTTACAAAACAAAGGTACGTTTGACTAGAGTCGCTTAAGCTCCACCTGAAAGTAAGAAAATAGCATACAAATGCATTAATAGAGAAGGGTTTTTAGGGAAGATACCATTGCAGACAAGTTGGGGGGATGCTGCTGGCTACTGGGACCAGGCAGACTGAGTTTCTTATCCCCCCGACATAAGGACACCCATTGGGTGAAATTTACACATTCAGTTCTAGCCAGTGCTTGCCCCGGAAAACTTAGAAATCTCTGTAGATTTACTCCATGATTTAACACAATTGTAGTGTTGTATTATTCATGCTCCCGTTCAGCCTCACATGCTATACAGACAGTGCATTTATCACCGGCAATCCAAAAGAAGCTGTAACCTGTTGCTTTAACAAAGTGCACTATTCACTGATCTATTCATGTGAGTTCTCATTGGGCATGGACAGATTCCTTAAGGGTTGTCGTGAGAGTCCATTAGAATGCAACACGATCTGTAGCACCAAATTGGGTGTTTGCCCTTTTAACACAGCACGTGCAATAGAACAGCACTGTCTGTAGTAAAAGGTCCAGATGACGCTGTCCCTGCTTGGCTTATAAGAGCTCATCTTCATAGCTACACACAAGGTTTGAAAGGCACATGAAAAGTTTACAGACAGAGAACCACTACCCTCCACATTGTCCACAGAAACACTAACCAGATTTACCATACATGAAAGTCCTAAAAAAAATTAGAACTACTGTTTTGAAAAGTTCTGAGAATGGACATGAGAGCGGGGAAACTCGGTGACAACAAGATTACAAAGGACCCACACCAACATGTTCAAATTGCAGAAATAACAAAAATATATACAATATATTAGGGAGGTGATTCTGCCCCTCTACTCCGCTCTCATGAGACCACACCTGGAGTCTTGTGTCCAGTTCTGGGGCCCCCAACACAAGAAGGATGTGGAGCTNGAACATTATACACACTCACCGTGCATGCATATTGGCGCTTGTATTCCTTAATTAAGGAACCTGAATTAGATGTCAGAGTATGTGAAATTTTCATTTGAAGGCGGTTCCTGTTAAGCAAATTAGATCTGAGAAAGATTTTACATGACAGCATTCTTTTATCTTCAATAAGACTGAAATTTGTCGACTGATCATTTTATCTGAAAGTCACACGTGTCCCTTTTAAAGGGACTGATACAAAGAAAAAATGTAGATGGTACATGACACAGGGTGCTAAGGGAGGAAGTAAATACACATTGGGGAGCCCTAAGTGTTTAGAGTATTTCAATTAAGAGAGGATGTGAAAGCTAATTTGAGGGAAAGAAGGTTTCAGTCTGAAGAAAGGTTGTAGAATGCCCTCAAGTGAAAGAACTCCAAAACAAAGAATTGTTCCTTAAGGACTATCTCACTGCAGACAATTTGCTGTATTACAAAATAGTTATAGGGGAGCTACTAAAATGTTTTTGTAGGGGAGCTACATGCCTTATGTCAAGATTTTCCAAACTCAAAATTTTCTATCAGTACATGAGCCATCTAGAAATCCTTATCTAACCACTTTTATTTTCCCCAAGGAGACTGAATAAAAATGAGGATTAATTGTTTGGGGGTTTTCTGTCACATTAACAAAAAGTGGCATTGTCTGCCTATTACTATGCTGACATGTAGCCATGATAGCACAGGTGTAATAACAGAAATTTTACCTTCTTGTGGTCATTTTAATCTTTTATCCAACGTGCTGAAACAACCACTAAGAACTATTTCTGGGAGGGATATTTTATCATTTCTGCCTCTAAGAAAATATACGCCAGTTGCTCTAAAAGTAATATCTCCCATTTATTTCCATGGAAACTACAACAGATACAAAAAGCACAGTAGCACTGTTTGATAGAGCAAATTCTCAGCTACAAAACGCTACTTTCCAACACAGTCACTACCATTACCTCTTTATTTTCACCAGTATTGAACAAGAGCTGCATGCCATGCTTGTAACAATCTCCCCCAGTGGAGGTGTCCACTGTCACTGTCACCACTGCTGAAACGCACCACCATCCCTCACTGTGCTCACATCCACTGTTTCGTCTCCACAAATGTTCAGCAGCGTCCATGAATGGCAGTGGGTGTCATTTTTTCCTCATAGAGTAATTCAGTTCCACCCCTTTGCTCCATCTGCACCCCCATGTCAGACGCCATGGGGTCAGAGGGCCCCTCTGCTGCCATCTGTCACACGGCCACAGCATGGGATGGGAGCTGGGGGGCAAGGCTCAGCCTCTGCTGCCATCCCACCAACATCTGCCTCTGACATTGTGGGCCAACTTGAGAACATAGGAGGTATTACTTTTGGAGCAGCCCTCGTATATGCACTGGGACTGAATACAGATACAATTTCAGAGTGAACTGAGACTACACTGTTAAATATATGCCAGACTTTCCGAAGTTATAGTATGTAATCAATTCTGTTGGCCAGATAAATATGTTTTCCAGTCTGTATAAAATAATTACAAACTTCATAGTCCACTTTAGTTACAACTTCTGAATATTACAGGAGATATACTCTCACACTTCTCTTTTGCTGTACTGCCCAACTAGTTTGACTTGTGTTATGGCTTAAACTACAGCATAAAAGACAAAATGAAACACAAAAATTCCTCCACTTAAAAATAAGAGAAAAGTTCTTTACTGTGAGGGTGACCAAATATTGGCACAGGTTGCACAGAGATGAGGAGTCTTCCACCTTTGTAAGAGACCGATGGGAAACTTGAATCAAGAACTTGGACTAGAGAAGGAAGGTGAGGGAGCAGACTGGGTCCTGCAGAGGCAGGGCAGCAAGCTGTTCTACCCACTGCCTTTTATGGCAGCTCACTGAGGATGGGGCTGCATACTTTGCCGAAAATTCTCAAATCTTTTGGAACCCCATGTTGTGCAGGCGCAGGGGAGTTGCCACCCCGAGGGTGGTCTCTGACCATCTGGGCTGTATAAAGGCAAACACGTGTTCTGCCTTTGTTGTCAATCCACCACCCGCAGTGGTCAACCTGCCACCCATGGATGAAGCCTCTGTCGACCCACCACCCACAGCTGAATGCTGGATCCAAGGATGTGGTGAAAACCTGCCCCTTCTGCTTCTATCTTCTTTTCTCTCCTTGGTTTCCTTTCCTCTTCTTTTCATTAATTTCCTTTACTAGTCATAGCCTAATTTTGCCTATAAGTAAGATGCCTGTGCCAAAGTGCCTGTTTATCTGTAATGCTCATTGTGGTTGTTGTTAGGATGTTGCCCAATTTTGCCTTGAAATTGTGGACCAATTGTGGTCATTGAAGTAAATAAATTGTTTTGTATCGTTCCTCTGAGTCGTTGTCCAACTCTGTTGCTGCCGTGACCCCTGCTGACCAGGGTGTGCCTTATTCAGTGGGATAGCAAAGACTCACCTTCCTCGCAACCCACCGAGTGAGATGAGACAACCTTGGAGAGATTCAAAACTCATCTGGATGCAACAACTGCAACTGCTTCTGCTGATCCTGCCTGAGCAAGATAGTCAGATAAGATAATCTTCAGAGCTGCATTTTCTAGAATATCTAGAAGTGTTGTTTCCCACACAACAGGAATCTGAGTTTTGATCTCATTTCCATGGTGCAAAACAAGACAGATAAATCTCTTATTTTTTTATTTCGATCTGCTCTGAATACTTTCTTGTTAAGGGTTTGAAGCAGTGTTTTCAATGAGTACATGAATGCAAGCTATGTGTTGGAGAAACATCACAAGCAATGCATATCACTCACAAATGTTTCTCTGTTTGAAATTGTGCCCCTTGACAATCCATATAAAAAATCTGATCATGTCAAGCACAGAGTTCTTGACTGTTTCAAGTTCATGTACGTTTTATTATGCAGAAGCCACATAAAGATGAATTTTTTTGTTTATATCAATGCTTCTTTACAAAATTTTAAAATACCTTCTTGGAAGACTTCTAAAAACATTCTTAAGGAAAGCAGTATGGTATTGGCAGAGATCACAGAATCACAGAATTGTGGGTGTTGAAAGGGACCTCTGGAAATCATCTAGTCCAGCCCCCCAATCATATGCATCAATTTCTTCAATGAGAGAGTGGTGAGGTGCTGGCACAGCTGCCCAGAGAGGTCGTGGATGCCCCATTCCTGCAGGTGCTCAAGGCCAGGTTGGACGGGACCCTGGGCAGCCTGATCTAGTACCAGATCTGGAGGTTGGTGGCCCTGCCCGTGGCAGGAGGGCTGGAACTTGATGGTCCTTGAAGTCCCTTCCAACTCAGGCCATTCTATGATTTAATCATTCTATGATCATTTTTTTTAGGCTATTGTGTCACCACCAGATTTTATATAGGACAGGTGTGAAGAATAAAAATAGTTAATTACTGAAAAATAATGAGCAATATAACGATGACTTCTGTGTGTTATAGCCCACAGCTGCTGTTGAAAATCATGGAAAATAACTGTCTCAATTATCAGCTTGGCACAAAGAATAGTGTTTGTGAGTCGTAATTAAAGCAAGTTGTTTGAACTGATTTTGCTGTGCTTTATTACCAGTAACCTGCAGGTGAACATGAAGTTACACCCTTGAGACCTACTTCATAATTTAGACCAGATTAACATTTAACATACATTTCATGCTCCTTTGTGCATTTAGTAAAGGCATGGTTGTCTTGCTCCAATGAGAAAAAAAATACAGAAAAAAAGGAACTTTCAATGTGAAGGGGATATTTTTAGAAGCCCCTCATTCTGCCATATTTATTCATGTTACTTTTTTCCCGCATTAACAACTTTAAAAAGTCTTTTCAGCTGCTGCACTGTATTTGTCTAATTAGCTGCCATTCTGTACTGAATTAGTAATATAAAACATACTCCAAGTACTGGAATGAAGTCATTAATCAAATTGCAAATTTAACTGTCACAGAGACCAACACAAATTGGCAGGAATGGATGGTGGATGGTGTGAAAGTGTTTCTGGCAAAACTTGACTTATGATATTATGCAAACAAGTCACTACTTAATGTGATTGCTGTTCCCATCTCTTCTCTCTGAGGTAGTTGGGAAAGAAGCAAATAGGAAAAGATTGAATCAGCCACCAGCTCTGCCCAGGTGTGTGACGGTCAGTACTGGTGGTGTTGCTTCTGACACCCTCTCTAGGGCTGATGGAGGCTTATGTCTCCAACTGAAATTACAGCAAAGCCCTCCCACCTCCAAAACAATTCCCCCATCTACGATTGTCTGGAATAGAAGCAATGCTTACCCCACTGGGAACCACAGCTCTGCTTTTAGGCTTTTGAATGCTGCATAAAGCCCTGCAAAAGTGGATGCAGATGCCTGTTTCAGAAAAAGGCTTACAGTGTTGTTAACTCTTGGCAGACACACAGTTCTGCTTCTTTCAGGTAACTGAAGAGTCAGGACCCAAATATTAGGATTGATAGATCCTGAGTTGCAGAGCCAACAAAATCTATGGCTTCCCATGGTATTGTGCAGATCATATCCTTTGTATCATGGACTAACAATACAAAGTAGTATATTTCTATAAACTTTTCATTGATTCAGCCTGGAGAAGAGAAGGCTGCGGAGGGACCTGATAGCAGCCTTCCAGGACCTGAAGGGGGCCTACAGGAAAGCTGGGGAGGGGCTTTTTACAAGGATAGGTAATGACAGAACAAGGGGTAATGGTTATAAACTGGAAGAGGGTAGATTTAGACTGGATATAAGGAAGAAATTCTTCCCTGTGAGGGTGGTGAGACACTGGAACAGGTTGCCCAGAGAAGTCGTTGATGCTCCCTCCCTGGCAGTGTTCAAGGCCAGGCTGGATGGGGCTTTGGGCAACCTGGTCTGGTGGGAGGTGTCCTTGCCCATGGCAGGGGGGTTGGAACAAGATGATCTCTAAGGTCCCTTCCAACCTGAACCATTCTATGATTCTATGATTCCATGATTCAAAATATCTTTGAGATGTTTATCCTTCTGCAAAATGTGAATGACATTGACCAGAAAAGTTAAGAGTTTTAGGAGAGTCGGATAAGCAAATATTTGTGAACATTCCATTTCCTTAGAAAATCAGGCTAAGAAATTACCAGTTTGATCTCAAATTTCCTATATAAGAAAATACCACAACTATTATTAAATTTTACTCTGTTTCTCTTCCTTCTGAGATGTTCCCACTCTTCCATCTTTGTGGACTATAATATCTCCTTCTTCAACAACTAAACTAAACTGGAAGTCTACGTATAGTTTGGCTTTCTGGTGGCATGTTTTCTTTCTTTAAGAAACTACATTATTTTTTTCACATAATGTCAAGGAAACTGTATAGTCTGCTTTCAGTTATTCTACTAATCCTCTCAAATAAAAAATGCATTGTAGCTTAAAACAAATTGTATTTCAAGGAAGTTTTCATTATACACACACTTCTCAGTTAATATAGTGCTATAAAATCAATATATTGATTAATAAATGTCTAATTCAGTGCTCCTGTGTTAATCCTTTAGGGATGGCCCATTAGCAGTCTTGTTTAGATTGAATATTCTTTGCATGAACATTATTCATTCAAAGCATGTCATTCACAATTCATGTCAGACAACTGGTATCATCAGTTAATGGGTACAAGCTTCTTTGGAACAAAAGAGAATATCATGGATCATTTTTTGTCTCCTAAGGAAATGAAAATTATACAATAGTATGTCTGGCTCCTCTAATGAGTTTAGGCTTAACTGAATTTAACCAAAATTTCAGAACACAAAGGTCTAGCAGAATTCTGGATTCAATCTGCTGCAATTTGAGAAGCAAGTTGACTGTGAATCTCAATTTTGCCTTTTTTTAATCAAAATATTTATTGTTGAAAAATTGGCAAATAGCAAGATATTTCCCCAAAAATTCCCTAGATCTCCAGCAAGACTGAATCACTGAGGACTTGGGTTGGTGGTAGGAGGATGGGGGAGAGGGAACTGTGACAGACAAAGAAAGCATCCCTTCGAAATACACATGCTTACTGCTCAAAGGGTTGAATAGCAGGCTGGTCCTTGGCAAAGACATGACATTTTTTTGGCACCAGTGTTATGAAAGACTCAAGTTATATTGCCTTTCACTATTCCTCGGTGTCTTTGATGCAGGCTTACTTTAGAGTAAAATAAAAGTAGCAGACAGGGACTCAAAGTCCTGTTGTCTGTATAAAGATGTGTTTTCAAGATGAAGCAGCACTAAAAGATACAAAGGTTGATTCCCCCTTTGAACTAAGTAAAGTAGGAGTACAGTTTTGATAAGATTTCAAGTGCTTGTTTGCCATGAACAGCAGGATACTTTTGGTGTTCAGAGAGTAACCAGAATCACATAATTTGAATGAGAGGAAAAGTGTTGCCGTATGATTGCAGGATGGTGGAATGAGTGCATAGAGAGCAGCACAGATCTGTGACAACATCACACAGGCACCAATGGTGACAGAGGGATCGAAAGAGATCAGTAAAGCCAAGAGGACGGGAAAACAGACTCAGGATGAAATGGCTAGTGTGATCTACAGCAAGTCTTATCTCCACAGTAATATGTTGTAGGGTCTTGGTTATGTTCCAGAACTGGGATCCAGACTTGCATTTTATATTGCTGTTCAGATACACCATGGTTGTGCAGGAGTAGGCACCATACCTATATGAATTAAGAATGGTACAGGTGTGAGCTTTACATCATGTGATTGCACTGTGGCCATACGCTTTGTCAGTTTGATGCCTGCGAGATGCTGCCCCCATTGTGTCATGTATTTGTGGCTTTTGTCACAAAGGGTGTATTAGTGGTTCTCCACAGCCTTAGTTGCTGACTACGCAAAAGGAAAAGGGCATGGCTCTGTCCCCTGCTGGAGATGATGGTGGCAAGAGAATTACAATCCACACACACAGAGGTTAAGAACAAGTCCACAAAGAGCTGAAGGAAAACCCACCAGACTTGCTAAGGGACAAGTAAGGTGGGAAAGATGTGCATGCAGTAAACATTCTGTCACAAACTCTGCAAATTCGAATCCCGTTAAGTATGTGCCTTTTGTGGGATATCTAGAAAATACCTGTTTGAGCAGAATATTTTTGTGGTGATGTACTGCTTTATGCTATTCAATTGCTCTGATTTTAGTTACAAAGAAGGTATCCTGAAACAAGATTTACTGTCTCCGTCAACAATCTAATATATGACAGTCCCTAAGAAGTGGAAATGCAAATTAATAGTTAAATTTTAGTTATATCAGTCTAAAACAATGTTTCCAAAATAATGGATTAAAGTAATAACTAAAAATATTCTGAAAATTGACCTTTAAAAATTCCAGAGAGGGCAGATTATATGACATGATTGCGTTAGCAACCTGTAGAATCATATTTGTATTTACCTGATGCCCTAAATGTTAAGCTTTTATTGTAAATAAAAAAATTTCAATAGAAAGCAACTATCTTAATTTTCAATTGAAAATCAGAAATCTCAAAATAATTCTTAACAAAGCTTAATTTTATATTATGGCCCCTGCATACCATATTTGTTCAACTTTTTATTAAGGAAATCACAATATTTTAATCACTACTATCCATTTTTAAAAAACAAATTCCTAACATTAATAATGTTATCAATATGCTTCAGTTCAAGTGAATACCCATATTTCAGGCCTTGGTTAGAACTCAGAATGTCACTTTCCACAAAGATATTAAAAAAGTAAGATTTACACTAATTATTATTATTTTAAACCTAATATTCCTCAACGCTACCCACCCATTACATACTGGGAATAAACAAGGAAATTTGAATATTTGAGATATTTCTGAAAAATTCAAAATTGGTTTTGATATCTTTGAATTCTCATTCCAGAAATCTGGAGTTCTTAATTTTTCTTTCTCCTCCTTGATTATTTTCTGGCCAAAAGTAACATATCTGCTCACAAGCCGGTCTGTCTAAGCCAGTGTACCACCAATATACCATCTAGTGCCCTTGTGCTATTGCTGATCTATGTCAATTGAAATTTAATGCTGCCTAGAAGCAAGAAGGAGAACCGCAGCTGCAGGACTTGTCTGATTTGTGATGAATGCAGTTGCAGATTAGCGATTATGGCTTGCTCTGGGATGTGTCTTAAACCTCACTCAAGTTCATTGTGCTATGGTTGGAAATAAAAAGTTGAATTTAGAACTAAGCCTATATCTCCCTCCCACATTTTTTTTCTCTAACTTAAGCCCAGCTGCCATATGTTTAGTTTCATACCTGTAGAGGAAACCATAGACTGTGTAAATAAAGGAAAAAAGTGGCTCCCTTTACAGATAATGGATGAACATTTACTTGAATTGAACATTTAAATGTGGCTAATTAACTCATTAACCTTTACATTAACAATTATATTTCACACTCTGCACTACACTGCTGCCCTTCTGTGGTTCAAGGGATTCTTCATTAAAACAAAGTCCAGTGGTCTTTCAAAGATTTCCTTTAATTTCACTGTTACAAGCCCACAAACTGGGGGAAAATACTCCTTAAGGCTTTGTCATCTGATAGTCTTTGTCATTAAGCTCATCTGCAATAGCAGTGGTTTGCCTTTGGTTATTCTGTTAGAACTGCAGAATCCTGTTGTATTTTATTAGGAATCTATTTAAAGAGTTTATGAAGCAAAAGGCATAGGAATACTTTTGTGACAGTGATTAAGGCTTCCGCATACTCAAAGTGCTTGTCTCTTCATATGGCTGCGTTCTCCTCCACTGTCTCGGAATGACTCCTCTGGGTCCTTTTCAGAGTGCTGCAGTGCTGAATTCCTATTAAAATTCCAGTCTTATCTCTTAACTTCTGTGTTTGCCTGCTTTTCCTTTTAAAGTTAACTTCCAGATGTGGATCAGGATACCTCAATGTTTTGAATCATACAGAGGAAACCTTTCTGGATTAAAAAAAATATATACAGCTGTAATTATTTGAGCCGCAAAATGGCTGGTGCCCTATGTATTAAATTTGTTTCATGTTCTGGCCTCAGGTAATTACACAGTGTCTGTCAGTAAATCATACAACTGCCCTTGATAAACAAGTATAAATATCAGGTAGCTCAAGTGATCTAGTGCAGCACTATCAGAGTCTCCTCCCATGAGACATGACACCTACAAAGGTTTGCAGCACACTAAAGCACAATGTTTTCTACAAGAATGTAAGCCAAGTTTGTAATTCTAACATACTGCACTGTTCCTCAGATATGAACATTGTCAGCAAGTGTCTCTAAGCACAGGTCCTCTTAAATAATCTTTTCCTGGAATCATAAAAAAAGAAAGAAAAAGTTAATTATTGAAGTTCAGGATATATGATAGCCTTTTAAGTACACCTATTCAATGACAGAAACAATTAAAATGTTATTGCAAAAATGATGGCATGAGATTTATATTCTCTGAGTTTTTTCTCTTTTTCTTTTGGTTTTCATCCAATTCATCAGGTAGTTTACTGCCAGATCATCAGTCTCTTTTATTAAAATAGCTTACATGTCTCTGTTTATAATACACTTTTTCTGTGCACAAGATGTAGCATTTCACGATTTTCTATTTATTGATCTTATCTAAAATAGGGGACAGTGCTTCATAAAATATCAGAAGCTTCCTGTTTCTGCCACTTACAGTAATTAACCAGTGATACCTACTATGCCAGCTTATGGAGCTTCATATCCATATGAAAGTACATAGCAAACAGTTTCAGAATTTGGAAAAAGAAAGAAGTATTTACACTTGTGCCTTTTATTTAACCATTTCTACATATATTAAAACATATATACATACATTTAGAGCTCTTCTCTTTTGTGATTCTAAACCAGAATTTCACACAGAGAGAATATAACTCAGTATAGAACCTGGAAAGGTGCTGGAATAAAATAGTACTTTAAACATTCATAGAAAAGCATAGACATGGAGTCAACTTTATACATCATATGAAAAATGACAAATCTCTTTAATGCCATGTTCAGACATTGGCTTTAACAAGACTCGAAGGAAAAAAATTCCTCTAGGAACACTGCCGACTATTCAGAAATGCTAAGCACCAGCGCTTGCTTCCTTAGAACATAGCTACTGACATTCCCTTGACCTAGCTTGACTTACACTAGCAGAGTTACAGTATAGAAATATTGAAAAGTAAAGTTTGTGTTGACAGGACTGTGTAAACCAGTGTTTCCAAATGAAACTCAAGTTTCTGCGTGAAGACCTTTACTGTTATCTGCTGCAATGGTCTTTCATTGTTTGAATTTGTCACCAAGCTACTCACAACCCACATTATAAATAAGAATTTAGTTCTATGCTTTTTTCACTATTGGAGGTCTTTCACACCTTTCTTTCATCTGTGTGACATCCAGCAGAGCACACAGGAATGACAAGACAAAGTTACAGTCTTTGCAAAGCTTCCAGATGTGACCCATGTTTGGTTTTGCTAATCGACATATTCCCATGCTTCCCTGCCTCATCCTACCCACATCTGTAGCAGAAACTTGTTGTCTATCTTACATTATTACTGAAGAGTTACCAAGTAGTACATCGTACCTCTGCGACAGACCAACAAACTAATGCCAACTAGAACCACTTTTATTCATACAGTATTGCCCCTTTTAACACTCTCATTTGTTTGTGCAGCAATGACAACTGCATTCTCTGTCTGACCTGTGTATAACTCTGTTGCCAGAAGTTTCTTTTTATGATCACTTTTTTATTTTCCAGGAGTTGGAGTAAGGTTATCTGGCTTGCTTTCAACTTTTTCAACTGGGGATTTGTGTTTTTTCTTTTTTTCATCCTGATTTCATTTAGTCACTGAACACAAGCACTGAAAAAGTAATAAGGATGCAGTTACATTTTAGGAGTGCTAGAATGACTGACCTATCTATCTTGTAGAAACAAAACAACTTTAATCTGCTCTCATGTTGCAATAAACTATTATCAGGAAAGAGAATAGAGAAACTGACTTCAAGAGCCTGCAGCAACCTGATTTCACACTGATCATTATCCCAAAAGGAAAAGATAACTTTCCTGTACATGACCCCAAATATTGAGCCTTTCCTGAGGAAAGATACCCTATCTTTTGGGGCCTGAAATCTAATGACAAAAATTCTTAACATTCAATCCAACACGCAAGATGATTATTGGATTTCATAATCCTGATCAACAGTTTCCATATCCTGGTAAGATTGAAAAGTTAAGGAAATTATGAAGATACAAATCTGGAAGGTTAAAAAAAGTAAAATTAAAAAAAAAAAAAGAAAAAGCCTTTGTCCCTTATTATTTTTTATTTATGCAAAGATGCAAACCTAAAGAGAGAGAAAAGAAACATGAATCTTGCATCTGTTTCAAGTGGTCTAGCAACTGGTTCTTTTGGAGTGAGTCCCTCAAATCTCATGATTTTTACAGCCCCTCCTTTGGCTTAAACTTGTTCAGATATCACTATCCTGATGCACAGAAACTTTGCAAGTAAGACATGAAACTTCAAAAAACAAAATTACATATACTCTCATACACAAAGTAGATGGGGCTTAAAGAGCTATTAGGCTTGGCATGCGCGTTCTCCCTACTCACAGCGTCCCAGAGAGACTTTTCTGGTGAGACAGGGACCAACCAGGAGTGGATTGGTTGGGCCTTAAATCTCCCTACCAGGTCCTAAGTGCTGCTGAGCTGCTGTCTTCCATGAATTCCATCACCATGGTGAGTAGCAAAGACTTCAGCTGAGGACTGAACAACTCCAAATCTCCAGCTAGCTTTCTTGTTTCTTTTCCATCAGAATTTTCTATCCTTTTGTGTTGGTAATTTCTCTCTTAAATCGTTGAATTGCTGATGTTTCCCATTTTGCTGTTCAGACTATCCCTGTATTTTTGCTTTACTCATTTGACTCAGTAATCTGAGCCAAGGTTATGTAGTTGTGGCATATTAGAGCCAGGACTGGAATCCTTGCTAAACAAGATGCTAAAGTGGAACTGACTTTAGGAAAATAATAATAATAAAAATAATTAGAATATTCCAAGGCTACAGATGAGGAGGCTTATACAATCTTGGCTTTGCTGCCACCTTTTCCAAGGCAATTGTTATTCCTTGCTTTTATACTTGTCCACTTCCAATTCTAGATAACAGCAAGTGATTATCCTTCTGAGACCGTCCACAGAAAATTCCCTGATATTCAAATAAATGTGAGTAATATAACAAAATAAATTAGGAAAACTGTATTGAAACAAAAAAACCAACATGTGCAGTACATTGAAATCTGAACTAAACCCATGTTTATTGAATTCTTTCCCATTTTTGAGATTATCTCTGGCAGGACTGCACACAAAAACTTCAGTCTGCTCCCGTGGTAGAGGCCGCTCCCCTTCACTGTCTATTTTCTCTCCCTGACTTTCAGTTCAGGATATTGTTTTCTTCCTTTCATTCTTCTCCCTTAGAGAAAAATCACACAGCTGTACTCATTGAGGGTGTGAATTCTTTCAAGAAACAGTCATTATAGACTTTCCAAATATTTTCAAGAGTATAATGACTTGGGTAAACAGTTGCAGATTTGTTTTTTCACATCGTATTTTCAAAATACCCAAGTGCAAGGTCCTGCACCTTGGTCGGAGCAATCCCAAGTACACCTACAGGCTGGGTGGAGAATGGCTTGAGAGTAGCCCTGAGGAGAAGGATTTGGG
>WBMW01004026.1:0-126293 GCA_013396635.1 Penelope pileata
CAAGCTGGAGAGGGAGGGAGAATCATGAAAAAAAAGGTAGAATTCATAAGATGAGATAAAACTATTTACTAACAGAAAAGGAAAATAGAATAAAATAGCAGTAATAATTATATACAAAACAAGTGATTGTACAAAGCAATCGCTCACCATCCATGACCGATGCTCAGCCAATCCCCAAGCAAAACAGCCCCTCCCAGCTAGCTTCCCTTCCTTATATTACATGATGTCATATGGTATGGAATATCCCTTTGGTCAGTTTGGGTCACCTGCCCTGTTCCTGTCCCCTCCCACCTCCCTGTGCTCCCCCCAGCCCCTTCACTGGCAGAGATACAAGGATCGGAGAAACTGAAAATGTGCTTGGCTCTGTTCAGTGCTGCTGGGTGTTATCAGCTTTGTTTTTCCTCTAGAACCAAAACATAGCTTCGTACCAGACAGTAAGAGAGAAAGTTTCAGTCAGAAACTAAGTCTAATAACTCTAAAAAGCTGTCTTTCTTGACTTTTTTACTGCGTAAAGATATTCTGGCTGAAATCTGGATCCTGCAGATGGTCTTTGCCCCATACTATACTGCAGGTTTGGTTAAGTCTAGTCTGTGGTATCCCTGCCCACAGCTGGAAGCTTGGAACTAGATGATCTTTAAGATCCCTTCCAACCCAAGCCATTCTATGATTCTATGAAATCCATTACTGTACCATGAGTTACCTTGAATGATTGTCCAGATTAACATATTCCTTTCTTTCTACAGACAATAATTTATTTCTCCTCAGTTATTCTGTAAAGAAGAAGCACCAATACGTTCCCAGTCTTTCGAAAGAACTTAGAGATCTGTGAATGAAAACACAAGTTATTGTTAGCCTGAAAGGAAATTGAGACTGACTGGGAAAATAGCTATACCAACAACAGTTAGAAACTTCCCAGTTTTTTTTCTTCTTCTTTTATTTCTTTGAGTGTTGTGACAGGTAGCAGAAGGGTGTTATAGAGTGTATGTGGTTCTGTGATAAACTAATGCAGTCAGGTGTAAGGTTTTAATCCGAAGCACATCAACTGAGACGGGTATATATAATTGCATTGCAAATCCCATTACAAGGGGGCAAGATGAAACAGGTTCTCTGACTAATAGACTTGCAAAAATCATAAAGTCTGATTGAGGTTCATTATAAAATAATGCTGCTAACAGAGGAGGAAAATAACTAGGCAATTCTACTGCCCTCTGGTAGTCCTCACACGTGGATCTGAGTCAGGAGGAACTGCTATCCAGCAAGAGATGAGAGGAATTTCGATGCTCGTAGTGCATGTTTTTAACCTCTGAGACTTGTTACTGATAATTCCTATAGATCATCACAGCAACTGCTGCACTGATTCAGACCACATCAGCTCTGGGACCCTCAACATAAGAGGGACATGGACCAGCTTGAGTGAGTCCAGAGGAGGCCACGAGGATGATCAGAGGGCTGGAGCACCTCTCATATGAACAGAGATTGAGAGAGTTGAGGTTTCTTAGGCTGGGGAAGAGAAGGCTCTGGGAAGATCTTATTTTGTCCTTCCAGTACCTAAAGGGGGCCTACAAGAAAGCTGGAGAGGGACTTTTCACAGGTGTACATAGTGATAGGACAAGGGGTAACTGCTTTAAACAGAGGGTAGATTTAATCACAGAATCACAGAATTGCAGGGGTTGGAAGGGACCTCAAGAGATCATCGAGTCCAACCCCCCTGCCAGAGCAGGTTCCCTACAGCAGGTAAAGTAGGTATAAGGAAGAAATTCTCCACTGTGAGGGTGGTAAGGCACTGGAACAGATTGCCCAGAGAAGCTGTGGATGCCCCATATCCAGAAGCGCTCAAGGCCAGACTGGGCCTTTGAGCCTAGCTAGTCTTGTGGAAAGCATTCCCGTAGCAAGGAAATTGGAATTAGATTATCTTTAAGGTCTCTTCCAGCCAAACCATTCTATGATTCTATGAATCTATGATTCTGTGATCACCATTTCATGGGAAGCCATGAAAAATATTTGAAAATGCATTCCTAGAGCTGCAGCAAACACTGTTGTTGTTTTTTATTTTCCAAATGTAGATGAGCTTCTGGCTGTACTTGTATGGCTTCTGTTTAAGCTACATTTCCACTTTGTTTTTTTTTTCCATTTTTTTCTGCTCTTTCTGTTTAGATTTTCTGTTAAAACATCTGACAAGAAAGATGCCCTTCAATTTTTGCTATGTCTTGCAGTAGAGATGTTAGAAGCTTATTACTTCTTTAATGTGGTAAGAGCTGAATCATCTGATTTGAGTGTGTTATTTTTCTTGGTAATATCTTGTTAGAGTTCTTGCTAATGTCAAACTTAATCGGGCCCTGTAGTTTTATGCAGTAAAGTGTGATTATCATTGAATTTTCATACTGAAAATTTTAAGTACATCATTTTATATTCAGTTTTAAGCACTTACTTTCAGTGGGAGAGATCATTTTAATCATTACAGCCTAATCCAGAAAGGCACATTTACAATAGCTAGCAGTCCTGTAGGTGTGACTGAAGAGGCTTATTTCATAAATCAAAATTTTAATCTTGTGCCTCCAAAACAAATTATCTCTGACCTTACTACATGGCCCTTCTCATCCTGAACTGTTAACTGGTCTGAATTGTGACCTCAGCTATTGGTTACAAACCAATTAAAACTCTCTCCTTCCAGTAGCTGGACTTCCCAGCTCTGTGTATTCTCCGTAATACCTTCAAGTCTAGAAATGAACTGTCATCTTCATGATATTTTTTAAAATAAATTCTCTAAAAATAGGGAGGAAGAAATTTACTTCTGATGTATGCTGTATAAACAACTTAGATTAGAGAGATATCTCTTTGACACAGCTTTTTGCTCAGTACAGAAAGGCAGGAATAGGAAAAGATAGAAGTGTGCATTGTTCATATGTATGTACTCCAATAACTGTGAATAAAAGAAAAAGAGGAGCGCATGGATCTAGAACCACACGTCTTCTTAGAGTTAAATGAACCATTCCACAGGAAAACTTTTCCAGGTCTTTTCCACTCTTCTCTTTCAATTAATTAAAAAAAATAAAAATAAAAAATTAAAAGCAGATTCACCTTGGATCCATCTGAATGAACATTTACAATCCTAACAGACCATGGTACAAGTTTTAAATGAATGCATAGATAGTTCATTTGCATAATTTCAGCTCAAAAATTTAAGCATTGTCTCTGTGGAGTTGACCAAGTCTCTCTTTTGGGCTTCAGAATGAAAGCTGTGTTTGCAGGGTGAGGGTTTTTCCAGACGGAGCACTGGAACAGGCTGCCCAGGGAGGTTGGGGGGTCTCCTTCCCTGGAGATATTCAAGACCCGCCTGGATGCCTACCTGTGCAACCTGCTGTAGGGAACCTGCTCTAGCAGGAGGGTTGGACTCGATGATCTCTTGAGGTCCCTTCCAACCCCTGCAATTCTGTGATTCTGTGATTCTGTGGTTTATGCTGTTCAGAATTGATTGTGCAGGTTAGAACCATCACCTTAAGCAAGGTATGGGGCAATATCCTTTCTGTTGCAGTTGCAAAACGTCTTTCCACCCAAGTCCAGTATGAACAGTAAGATTTCAAAATGTCATGGCAGAACAGATATGGAATGTCAGACATGGTATCCAATGATGCCTGATTTTAAAAGCAAAATCAGAAGAATGACAATTTAAGTCCAATGCATCTTACGCATGTTCAAATTTACATACATAGATACACGTATTTATACATGTATTACCGGTCAGAGTATGCAAAGCAATACAATAACATTTATCATCTCAGGTACTTAGATCGTAATAAAAATTCCTGCGGTGAAAAATCTAGGACTTAGCCTTCCCGACTTTTATTAACTCCCCTAATAATTTTTGAAAAAATAGAGAGAGAGAGAGAGAGAGAACATAATGAATGAATGAGTAAATAAATAAATAAATAAATCAGGAAGTGACTACAGTCAATTTTCATTTGACTGAAAATGCAATGTTTGAAGAGAGGGCTATTAAATGGGTTCTGCTTGTGGGGTTGTCTTTTGTTGTGCTTTTATTTTTTTCCTCCCCAAAGAAAGCTGTCTTGTTTGGTGAAAGTGTCCTTTCAGTCAAATAACGAATTTTCTATCAAAAATCATTTATGTGGAAGAATTTTCAGCTGGTTCTATTTATTACAGCTAGCACAATAATAAAACTCGCACACAAGCAGTACTCATTAGTTGTTATTACTTAGCTATTATTTTTATCGCTTTAGCTGTGCTAGGTGCTTTGCAGGCTTGTGGGAAGCAAGGCAATTCCCAAACAAAGGCAAGGAGATTGAAGTATTGAAGTGAGAAGGGACGGCACAAGGAAATTATAATGTTATGCTACTGTCTTAAGGGGGAGAGGGATGTCTTTGTTGTATTATTTATTATTAACTCAATTGAATATTTGTGAACACCAGGTTCTGTAACACAATGCACGTCTCTACATGTGAGATCTAGTATTTAAACATGTTTTGGAAGATGTGTTAAAAAAGGGCATGTTGGGTTTGGAGCAGAAGAGAAATTGCATGTCAGATTGAATCTAGAAAGTGATTATCAGCATAATTATGCCCTTCCCTAGGGATAGGAAACATGGTCAGGAAATGGCTGCTTTGATAGCCTGGGAAGGAAAATAGACAAGAGTCATTGGCTCATTTTCACTGTAAATGAAGCTTGACAGAGGATTTAAGACCTCTCCATCTATCAGTGTGAATCACTAGTCCATAACCAGACTGCTATTAGCTGGTAGCACGGCTTTCTGCTAACTGTTCTGATGCTGCTATTTTTGACAAGTTGAAGAAAGTGGCAAGGCTGGAAACGAAGCCATGACTTCATTGTTGGAAACAAACCCGTGTCAAAGACTAAGTCAAAGGTGACTAAATCCCAAAGTACAGTTCTATATGAAATAGGAATTTGAAATCTCAATTATTAAGTATTTGTGTCTTTGTAGGAACAGTCTTCTTTTTTCTGAGTTAGGAGTATAGCTGGGAAAAAATATGCTATTTTTGCTTGGCAGATTTTTTTTGCTATTATCTGCAAAAACCTTTTATCTATCTATCTATTATTATTGTCTATTATCTATCTATTATTTTTGCTGTTTTCACAGGCAGTTAATGGACACTGTAGCATTTCCAGGAATCATGATCAACTAAATTCATTAGTTTTGTAATAGTCTTCAACAAAGACTGAAAATGATTTAAACTTTGAAACAAAGAAACAAACTGATGATTTTTAGAGATGAATGAGTTTCGTGGTCTTAAGAGTGAACAAATTCAGCTTCAGGAGGTGAATCATTCAGCACAATCTCCAGATATCATTGGAGAGGATTCTTGTGGTTTGGAGGGAAAAGAAGAGTGAGTATGAAACAGCTCTAGAAAAAATATAGTTTTGAATAAAAAAGAAGTGACTGAGATATAAAGACGAAAGAGAATTTGTGTAGAAAGAGAAGGTGAGAAAAAAGGTCTTATAAATACAGTTTATAGATCATCTTATTTTGACAAACAGATGATTTTGTACTTCTAAAACATGCCTAAGTGGCATGGAAGAATAAGTTATATCTTTAAGTAAGAAATGAGTGGGCACAAATGTATTTTTAAAGATTTTCACATTCTTTGTCCCTATAAAATCAGTTGAGATTTAAAAATACCTATAGATTCAATAGTGGTCTTTGTATCCTTTACTAAGACACAGGATATTGTGCCATTCGTATCACAAGCTTGAAAAAGTTTCTCCTGTGCATGGTGGAATTGAGTCTCCATTAACTTTCTATGTATCGTTTTAGTTTTTGAGTTTTCTACTTTAAAAAATTGAAAGTATTTTTTACAACAGCAAAATTCAGATGAAATCAAACACTGAGTCAGTGAAAAAAAAATGACAGGTCCATCACTAAACAGATCATTTCACCTTTAAAAAAAAACCTTTAAACCCACTGAATTCAAACGGTAAACAAGATAAACTGATTTTGAAATATTTTCTGAATATGAGAGGAGATGCAATGACTTAGACAACTGACTCCCAAACTGTAATAAACTAAGAGGCACTAGTGGCAAATGAAGCCATGCTGAGTTATTTCGAGGTGGTTGGAAACTTGTAATTACAGAAAATGTATGATATTTTGAGGTCTGATAGCTGTCTAAGCTTTACGAGCTGGGAGGGACTGTATCTGGGAGGTGGATGAGTATGCAATATATGATGGGAACAGGAAACTGAAAGAACACAGAATTGAAGAAAAAAAGTGTTGACAAGAGATACTGTAAAAGATTTAGAGTGGGATGCTTCACATCTGTGCGTCATGGTGTCCACTTTCAGCAAAGATTTTTAACTTCATGAAATCCTAGTTTTCATTTACTGTCTCTTATTTTACTTCCCTTTTTTTACAGGGAATTGGAGTCTCAGATACGGAAAAGATTTCATAGATGATAAATAATGTTTCGTTGATCTGGATTTTCCTTCCTTCCTTATCATTGGACACACAAAGTCCTTTCTGAATCATGAATTAAGCGTTGAAATCCCTTTGTCTGGGGAAAGAAAAAAAAAAAGATAGAGAGATAAAATATCCTTTTTATTTTCAAGTCAGCTACATGTTAGTGAAAGGTTCATGGCTTGACAGTTCTGCAAACTGACAGCCTCTAGTTATTCTCACAACAGATGGAGCACAAAGTGTGTCATTGTGAGCTTTTAGATGCTGCCTCAATTTTTACTTGAAGAATCAGTTCTAACTGGACATTACATAGAATCATAGAATCATAGAATGGTTCAGGTTGGAAGGGCCCTTAGAGATCATCTTGTCCCACCCCCCCGGCCATGGGCAAGGACACCTCCCACTAGACCAGGTTGCCCAAAGCCCCAGCCAGCCTGGCCTTGAACACTGCCAGGGAGGGGGCATCCACGACTTCTCTGGGCAACCTGTTCCAGTGTCTCACCACCCTCACAGTGAAGAATTTCTTCCTTATATCCAGTCTAAATCTACCCTCTTCCAGTTTATAACCATTACCCCTTGTTCTGTCATTATCTGTCCTTGTAAAAAGCCCCTCCCCAGCTTTCCTGTAGGCCCCCTTCAGGTACTGGAAGGCTGCTATCAGGTCCCCCCGCAGCCTTCTCTTCTCCAGGCTGAAGAGTCCCAACTCTCTCAGCCTGTCCTCGTAGGGTGGTAGCTTACACATATAAAATTCATCTTCCTTACCTCTAACCATTGAGTAATTTAGCATCCGGCCAAAACTAGAGTGCCAGGATCTACAGTCTCTATTGCTTTGTGCAGTCAGTGGACAGAGAGGTCTCTAGCAGAGGTATCCAATGTAGATGATCTGCTGTTTGTGAGTTCCCATCATTTTCCAATGAGTTAAAGAGACAGCTACAAATTATCCTCTATTCATGAGTATTTAGGATGATATCACATGAAAATTTTTGATGGACAAAACGCACGGAATCAGTCCACATCTGATATAGTGTGTCCAGTTTTGTCTTCTCTGATACAAGAAAAACATCTACAAACTAGAGAAAGTTCAGTAGGTAATGTTGGAGCACTTGTCCAGTGAGGAGAGGCTGAGGAACTGGAGCTTGTTCAGCCTGTTAGCTCAGGGAGACCTAACAGCATCCCCCATGAAACTATGAAGAAGTCATAAAGAAGATGAAATCAGGCTTCTCAGAGCCCTGCCTGATGGGAAAATGATAACAAGCGTAAGCTGAAATATGAGAGGCTCACACCTGGTATAGAAAGGCTTTACCTCGTGAGAACTGTAAAGCAGTGAACTGTTACCAGGGAGACTGAGATTTTGGAGGTTCTCTGGACCAGGTTGGATAAAGCTCCGAGCAATGTGGTTTGACCCCATAGCTGACCCAGCTTTGAGCAGTTTGTACTAGATGAGCTTATGATCCCAGTATATATCTACAATGATCCTTTGCTTTAACTTTAGTATGACTTCCTCAGTGCTACCTTAAATAAGCAATTTATGCTTTCACATTGCAAGACACTTTGCAGCAAGATCCTTGCACCAGCCAAACCTTTGAAATCATTAAAGCTAATCTAAAGGTAAGATTATGTATATACTCAAATTGGGGCCTCTCTCATGTGAGCATAAAACAAGTTAGTTCAGCTTGCAATTTAAAGCAATATTTAATCATTCCCAGTTATTTATTCTCTGGAACTTTCTGCTCTGCCTTAGCAACTGGAGTCTGTTGTATTTAGGCATGAAAATTGCTGTAGAATACTGATGCTTTGTAGAAACACAGAATGATGTGACAGCAAAGTTGTGACAGACTCCGAGTGAAACTGTAAATCTAAAAAATGTTATTGATAGCAAATTCAAATTTTCTTGGGGGGAGTGTAGGACAATGATGCCCCCTAAGATGAGTTTCACTGAGGATATTTGAGTTAAAACATCACAGGCGTTCCCCAAAAGCTCCTTTAATTTGGGCAAAGCTTTGTGCTGACAACTTAGCTAAAACCTTGACCCAGATGTATAACATAGCTTAAACTATTTGAAAAGTTTGGATTCCAAACTTTGAGATTTAGATACATGTGGAGTTGATGGAAGGTCTAATCACCCAATTTAAATATATCCTGGAGCTTGTAGAAAGGAAATCTCATCTCAGTTGTGGCAGTCACAGGGAGAACACAGATGTTCAGCATTTACAGAACAATATTCTGTTTTAAGGCATCAGTTATTCTTTACTAAGTAGCCCACATCAACATTTTTCCATTGCTTCTAGCATATCTGTACTGGTTATCAATTCAAGTTCTATAGCATTCATTTTAAGTGCTAGCTTGACATCTTTTCTCAGTGAGCACCCTCATATAAAGACTATTTGCTAACCAATGCAATTCATTCTGTAATGTACATCATCCAGTTTTATTCAGCATTTACCTGCCTCAGTTATCTTTATGCAGCTAATTCACAGATGCAACAAACCATGTATTATTTCATTTAACTGAAAGATCCATTTATCCCAGTTCCACTGCCAAATATTCACAGCATAGGAAATATTGAATGATTATTGCTAGAGGTGGCTTTTGTTTATTTACTTAAACTGTTATTGTTAGAATCATTTAGATTTCCCTTTCAAGAATTTACGTTTTTTGGAAAATGAAGAATATGGCAGAAAAAAAAAAAAACTAATTGAAAGAGTACAAATTACTGGCTATTTCTGGACAGGTCTTAGGCTAATGATTTGCACTCAGTTTCTATTAAAGAAGCAACTGAAGTTTAGTATTTTTTAAGGACTGTTATGGTTTGATTCAGCAGATAGCTAAGTACCATGCAGTCGTTTGCTTATCCCCTCACCCCTAGTGGGAAAGAATTAGGAGAAAATACGTTAGAACTTGTGGGATGAGATAAAAACTATTTACTAAGACAGAAAAGGAAGTAAATAGAAATAGCAGTAATTATACACAAAGTGATACACAAAGCAAATGCTCACCATTCACTGACTGATGCCCAGCCGGTCCCTGAGCAGTCCCCGAGCAGTCCCTGAGCAGCAGCCCCTATCCCTTTGGTCAGCTCGGGTCAGCTGCCCTGGTCCTGTCCCAGCTCCTTGTGCCCCCTAAACCCTTCACTGGCAGAGTGATACAAGAAGCTGAGGGACTGAAATGTTCTTGGTTTTGTTCAACGCTGCCAGCCAACAAGTATAGAAAATGGGTATGTTATCAGGTTTGGTTTTAATTCTAGATCTAAAACAGCCTCATACCAAACACCATGAGAAAGACAACTTCTGTCCCAGCTAGAAATTAAGACAAGGAGAAAAAGGGTGCTTCTGATTAGGAAGACAAAGGTTTTGTGAATTTTTTGGACTGTCATGTCTCATTGCTATTGATAGAATCCAAAAACACCAAAAAGGAACAGAAGGTGAGAATGTGAGGATAGTCATATCAGATTGGCTTCTTAGATGAAATATCCATCATTGTGAGATCTCCCTCCTTGAAATTCTTCTGAATTTGACTATGCAGTCCTCTGCTGACCCAGTGAGGACAGTAGTCCTACCCAAACTGAAAGGTTGAACAAGGTGTCTTTTGGAGATCCCTCCCCACATTTATTTCTTGTTTCATTATATAACGATACTATTCTCAGTATTTTCTCCTATCCTTCACTGATGTACTGTGGATCAAGGAAGTCCTGAGCAAAGGTCGTATGTTTTTATTTAGTGTATTTAGCGACCTTCAATTAGCTTTTCTCTATCTTTTTGAAAAATTTTCATTTTTTTTTCCTTTTTTTCTTGTCTAGTGTTGAAGATCAGAAGTGAAAAAAAAAGTCAGCCTTCAGAACAAAACAAAGTGCTTTTCCAATCTAATCTTTGAACTTAGAAACGGATGGTGGCAGGATAGGATTCTGCAGGCTTTTTTCTACTGTTTCATGCCTCAGAAAATATGGTTCCCAAATACTCATTCTACAGTGTAAGCACATTTCTCATCGGGCAGGTTTGCAAGTGAAAATTTCACTGTTGGCTGTGTGGGGGAACTGCATGATCAGACACTGGGAGGTTTTGTGTGCATATTCCAATTCATTTTTTCACTTCCTTTGCAATAACAAGTAGTTAACTGTCAAGAAGATCAACCTTTCCGGGGTAGTTTGTCTCAAAAGGTTATCATCCTACTAGGCAAAGCCACACAAGAGTAAACTTGGTCACCAGCTTTCCTATTGTATTAATAAGATGCTCTTATTTGTGGCTTAAGACATCATTACTCACTGTTGGACAGGAGGAGGAAGTAATTAGCTGCTGGCACACATGTGGGAAGGAAATTTGTCGTTGTTATCACTGACAAATGGAAGGAGGTATTCTCAACCACAAATTGTTTTAAGTTCCACATACACTCTTTCAGTTTCAAAGGTCAACCTGGAGGAATACATGGTGGACCATCTGCTAGAGTGTCTCTGAGATTACCCAGCCACGATCAGGGCAATATTGGATAAGCAGCTATACAAACATACGTGCACTGAAGTATATTGACGTCTGTGATCTGTCATGATTTTTACACAGAGGCATGTCTGGATTTGTAATGGGAGGAAGAGCAAATACCATAAGGTGATTGAACTGCAGAGAGCGTAGCAACATTTGTCTCCTCAGGTTTCAGGGTTGTCTCAAGGGACGTAAAGGCTGCAGAGCACAGCTGCCTCCTTCAGCTGCTCCGGTCCAGGGCCACTCCTGTCAGGCCTCTGGGGCCCAGCCTGGTTTCTGGGGAACCAGGCTGTCTGTCCAGGCTGGGGGTACGGCCTCCACTTTCCCCTTTGCAGGTCCAGCTAGTAGCAAAGTTAAGAACGTATCCCAGAGACACACAGACAGGACACTGTCAGGACTGGTCACATAGGCTGTCCTTGCCATTGGCTGCCTTCAGCAGCATTTACACACAGAACTCAGGTGAAACGGACGTAACCAGCAGAGATCCCTTCCTCCTCTCCAGCTGATAGAAAAAGAAGTTCACTGGTGCAGGCACACACATAGGTTCATAATTAGGTTCATAATCACACACACATTTGTGGATCTCTTCAGTACTGGCACAGCCCCTCTGCACGGGGCCCCTTGGTTCACAAACTTGCCAGCTGCAAAATCTAGGAAGTGGTGCCTGTAGTTCGATATCTCGTCAACTAGTGTGACTGGGACTTTATTCCTTGTCATTGTCTTCATTTTTTGCTTTGTAAAGTTTATGTCTCAGAATTTTTCTTATGGTTCTCCCTTCTTCATTTCTTACCATCCTGATCGAAAACTCTTCACTCAGATAACCTTGCTTGAATCAACTTTCCACATTCCATCACTTTCCTTATCAATTTGTACAACTGACCAGGTTTTTCTGGTCATTGCCTCCCAATTTAGAAATCTTCAGTCAGATAACCCTTCTAGAATAAAAATTCCCACACTCTTACATGCACTCTTAAATAAGTGTGTCTGATCAGACTTGCTTCCTGTGAGAAAATGGAAGATGTTTTTGCAGGGACCCCCCCAGGACCCCAAATTTCCCCAGCCCTCCCCAAAAGACCCTAAAAACCCTGAAATCCCTAAACTGTCTTCCCCAGGACGCTAAAAGGCCTTCAAAACACACACACACACACACCCCTCCATGTAAGAGAATGTAAGATGATGAGGGCTTTTTAGGGATATGTGCTGTTCTGTTCTTTAAGATTGTAGGAGAAGGATTAATTTCTGCAAGAATGTGCCGTACCTTGTTTAAGATACTGTGTGATGGGATGGTGCAAAACAGAACACTGTGACCAAGAAGGCATCTGTGGCACGTTTAAACACAGCATATCTCTCAGCAAAACAGGATATAGTTTTGGCTAATTCTTAAGAACAAGGACTGAGGGTAAATGCTTCTGAAAGGCACCAGGAGGGGTACCAATTAACGGGCTATGTGGCCTGAATCTGGACTAGCTCAAAGGTTACTTAAAAAAAAAAAAAAAGGACAATGCTTAAACTTATTGTGAGAAATATCTCAATTTTTCTGAGACAGGATCTCTGGTGAAGAAGTTTTAATTTGTGATTGCAATGGCGGGCGTCCTGTAAACAGAAACGCACCTATGGAAAGAACACATCATATTTTATACCTTATTTTCCCATCGCTGGGTGCCTCTCCTCTTTCCCCATTGGCTGGGTACTCCATGCGCACAACCTATACTGACGCTGATTTCTAATTACAAATCATAATTCATTGCTAAGCTGTTGGTTCTTTTTGGTATTCTCTATTGTGTTGTCTTAGTCAATATTTAACCTAATCTCAAAGGAAAATCTTAAACACAGAAAGGAACATTTCTTCCCAATGTTCAGCTTTATCTCAAGGGAACATCTTAAGCAGGTAGAGAGGAACATTTCAATATGTACACCTGGGCATGTATGTAACGAACTACAGTCACTCCTCCTTGGATTTTTCCACTCTTTTGCAAAAGCACAAAATTCAACTCTCACATTATCATAAAAGAGAGACATTATGCAAAGAGGGGAGGAAAGTCAGGAAGAGTTAGCCAAGTCATAATCAGGTGCAGGACATTTGGCAGTATTGGATAGGTTGTAGGTTGTAAGCCCTGAAGTACTCAACCAATGAGGAACCAGGGCAGGGGGCATCATGGTCGGGTATAAAAAATATAAGCTGCTGTACATTTCTGCTTGGTGTGCCTACTTGCTAGGTCACCTGCTTTGCAAAGTGTCAATAAAGGGCCACTCACCTAATACTCTGCCTGAGCCTAAGCCATTGGCCATCAACAGCTGATTACACTTCCCATCACTGTCTTCCTTTCTTATTATCCCTTCTTGCAATGGAAAAGGTCTTTGACCAGATATCCTTAGAGGAGACACTCTCATTCTACATACCCTTATGCTGCTCACTGATGGTTATAGGTGTCCATTTTCTCACACACCAAAAGTCTATTTTATGACTAGTAAATACAGAATTTCATTGATGTAGTTTTTTAATACTCATGTTCATTATAAATAACACTGTCGTGTTATTGAGAGACAAGAAAAAACAGAATCATGAAAAGCCAGTCAATTCAAGGATGGTTTAGAAAAGATGAATGCATAATTCTATTCAACGCCTTGCCCAAGGTATATGCTAAGGCATGAGATAAGCTAAAAATCTAAAACTCCCACTAGTGTTTTTGTCATACTTCTAGCCATCAGCCCCCTCACTCCTTTTCCTCTTCTGATCTCTGTCAGGGTATCTGTGAATTAGTTCTGACAGCAGGTAGGCAGCTGGTGGGTCACAACTAATGCTTATGACACAAGTAATGATTGTCCTCTTCATACCTTGTGTTCCCACCATCTGTCATATTTGCTTCCCATATTAGATTTTATCTTTGAACTGTAAACTCAGGGTTGCAACTTTTTTGACATGTATTTCTCAAGTGCCAAACACAGTTGGTTTTTGCTTTTAAAGTCCAGAATTGGTAGTTTTTAATATATAGACAGTAATAAATAATAATCAACTATTTTCTTTAAGCTGTGAGAAAGCCAATATCAGTGTTAGTCATATTCCTGGAGATGTACGAGCCTATTCCTAATCTTGATAGAATTTATGGCTTATAGGAGAACTAATAACTTTCTGTAATTTTCAAAAGACAAAAGACAAAAAGCCATTCTGGCTGGAAACAAAATATTAAATGAAATGGGCACAGCAGCTGAACTGGAGCATTAGTCACACCTGGTACCTAAGGTTTTACTTTTTTTCCCCAACAATATGAGTGTGCTGGACACATTCAGTATGTGATATCTATTTCCCCTGTTGCTCTTTAATAACTATTGCTATATATCTTTTTCTCTCAATAGAACGAGTAATTCTCCTGTCCATCACACAAGATGCAACAGCATGCAGAAAAAATAAAAGCATTGGTCTTACAGATATATCTTTGGTTGTATTTCTTTCCTTCAAATGTCAGTTCCACTTTCACCACACCTCTCAGCAACAAGTGCTAATCTTAAACAATCAATTAAATGTAAAATGGAAATTAAATATCTTTGCTTTTTGGAGTGCTACAGTAGTTACTGCATGTTCCATACTTTGTCATTGCACTGGACTGTTTGAAATAAAAGTGGTTTAAAGTGAGACTTCTCCATAAAATGATTCTTTTCCTGCAGAAGCTAAAGATGTTATAAAATCCAAAGCACTGAAGCCCATGTAGGCACCTTCTGAGTCAGTGTGCTTATTGTAGTGAAGCACTAAGGGGTGGTAATGAAGACTAAATTGTGAATAAACGTGTTACAAGAGTACAAAGCATTCAGTGGTTCTCTGGATGCCAGACACAAAATTATGAACAGTAAGTTGATTGTGACTCAGAATATGGCTAGAATCTTACCCCAGTTCCAAGCATCCAAATGAAAAAAGAAAATCAACAAAAATATGAATAAGCAAAAGGAAATTCACATTAAAGTAGGAATCAAATGATTGTAGATTTGGAATCACTAACAGAAGAAGCTATAAACAAAATAAACAACCTCCCATTCTACAGTGCTTAGTCTAAAGAGATCTAACAGTAAATAAAATGCTTTTAGATAAAATGCCTTGTTATTACCTTCATCTGTATACAACCTGTCCAGCAGAATAGTTTTTGTTTTTGTTTTTTTTCTTTGCTTGTTTGTTTTGTTAATGGACAACTTGCAGGCAACATACGTGAAAATTCTTGAGATCAGTGAAGTTATCTGAAGAACTGCAACCCTCATTAATCTCTCAGAAAGATGTAGAAAGAAAATGTTAAGTTTCTAATCCATTGACAATGCAATAGGGACATAGTCATGACTAGCAGCCTGGCTGCAGCCACACAGCACAGCAAGCATGGAAATAGCACTTAAAATCTCAGTGTTCACTTCATTAGCACCTCTGCTACCCCCCTTTTTTCCTACGGAGTTTGATTTTTATATTCCACTAATCTCTGTAAGAAGTCACCCAGCTTGGACATTCTGTTCAACATTACAAGGTGGGGCTGGCATAGAGGACAAGCGTGATGCAGCAACAATAAAGAGATGCTCTCTAAAACAGGTAGTGTCTTCTCAGAGTGGTATGTATCAGTGATGAAAACTGTCATCCTTTATGCCAAAACCTGGATGACACAGTATCTACACTGTAAAGAAAAATCTGACATTTATGGTGAGATGACATTACAGTGGGATGGCTCAATAACTTATCTTTCAGTTCTGATTTCTGAGTTTATTCCTGAGTAGGATTTCTCACTATCTCTGTACTGGAAAAAACTGAGATCATTACAAGTACATTTCCTATGCTACTATAAATAACATCATTTAAATATTCATCTGCAAACATGTGCTGCCAATAAATTTTAAACAGAGCATTTACAATTCAATACAAATTATTAGATCTTAAAGCCCAGTAAAAAGCATCTGATTTTGCAAAATCCATGCTTTTTTTCCTTTTTTCATAATATGAGAAAAATAATAATGTTTGAATCATCTTTTGTGATACATCTCTACAATCTGAATTCAGGCGAGGTTTCACCTAATGTTAAAGAAAGCAATAAGAGCTCTTCTGTCAATTGCATTATGTACTGGATCAGCCTACAGAATATTATGCATCTATTTGCATTGATTATAGGTGCATTTTATTCCCAATCCTGGAACTGGCTGCAATACTCTCAGAGCTTTTTAGAAAGGGCATTGTAGCATGTCAGTTAGAAATATTGTTGCCTTCTGGTCATACCCAGTTAGAAATAAACAGATGTAATTTCCACATTTCCCAGGTCCAGACTTATATTGAAACACTACTCCAAAGCAAATTTCCCCTTCTGTAATGCCATTATTTCTTTCACACAATTGTCCCTCTCCAGATCATTGATTTCTTTGCACCTCTAAGATTGCACTTTCCTTTGTTCAGGGCTCAGAGTTCACTTTCTCCCACAAAACTATCACACAAAGATGCACTGAATCTAGAACCTCTTTAGCTACTTTGGAACATATTCCTATTCTGGTAGAAAATTGTTAAATTTTAGAAGGGAGGAACACAATCTCAAAGCTCTAGAAGGAACAGCTCATTGAGGGCTGTCATAACACTGTGAGTTAGGAGGTTACTGTTGCCTGGGGAGCAAGGGAAGGTGGTAACAAATGAGACTAAAGAACATTTGAATTAGTGAAGAGAAAACTGTTCTGTAACACGGCTTCCTCTTCTGCCACTGGCTGTGTGATATGATGGCCTAACTCAAGGTGAGATCTAACATGGCACACCCAACATAAACACCATGCTTGCAAAATCACAGGAGATTTCCAAGAAAGCTGAACAAATTTTGAATTATTATGGACTGAAAACTAAATCTCTCTTAATTTTTCATCAAATGCTTTGGCATATTTTAAACCATAATTAGTGATAGGATAAAAATCAAAGCAAACAAAAAGCTTACAACAGGGTTGTGATTGCTGTTCATAACCAAGAGGAATTTTGAACTTTCCTGTGAATTTCTTTGGGAATAAATGACTACAGAGTGATTTTACCAATAAATAGTCATTAAAAGCAAATTCACTGGCAGTAGCTGTTGATATACCTACAGACCTGGGAAACCCATTGGGGGAAAAAAAAGTGATCAAAGTTTTAAAATCTCACAGGAGTAGCTCAAGAGGCTAAAACCACTTGGAGCTTTTTAGGGAAGAGGGAAAGGAAGAACAACTAACCCTCTTTCAAAAAAATATCAAGGACCCCATAACTGGCATCTTTTTGTGTGTTCCCTTACTTCCCTTTTATTAACTTTTACTGACATTTTGAAATATGACAGTTAGTCAGTGAAATTATAAATAAGCACACACTCCCACCCTCATCCAAATACAGTAGATTAAATTCAAAGCCATCATTTCTGTTTTGCATAATTGACATCATTATCTGTCAGGTTGCTAGGCTCAGGTTTGCAGTCATTATGAGATCATTAGAAAAAGGGTTGTAATAAGTTCAGAAGGCCAATGAGCTCTATTCTAATCACTGGAGAAGAGAGTGCTGATAGAGGCCTCAGGGAGAAAGTATTGAAGGAGCTAGAGGATTTTTAATGACCAAATCAAGTTAGGAAAATCACCACCTGTGCCTCAGTGAACAGGATAATTTCAGCTTGGAGTGAGGGTGAGTGTAAAAAGGATTTGTAATCACTTTTATTTTTCTCACCATTCTTGCTTGATTTTTTTAAAAGGATGGGGGAAGTGACTGGGAATCTACAGAGTAGAACAGCAGAAAATAGGATAAAAAATCCAGAAAATAAGGTTATTGACAGAGTAAAAATAATGAATGACATCCTATATAAGCTGAGTGATGAGTTGCAGGTCAGAACAGAGACTTTGCAAATTTGAGGAAATATCAAACATTTCAAAAGCACAGGGAAACAGTTTTGTGAAGTAAGATGAATCTCAGTGAATTGTATGCACCTGAAAATGAGAGGTTTTCTAGGTTTTCTCACTAGTCAAAGGGGAGAGAAAAGCACTGCCCTCAGATGATTTGGTCCATCATAATGTGTCTGAGGTAATTGGAGAGGTAATTTGACTGGGAGTGTCTGCTTTCCTATATTCACTCTAGAGAGAATACAAATGAATAGATAAGTTAATGGAGCTAATTATTAGGCAGCTAAATGTTCAAACGAAGAGTTAAATGACTCTCGTTCATGATTAACTCTACAAGACTCAAAGAAACTGATTCTGCCTTAGACTGGGCATTGTATTTGAATTTGTCATTACTTCCCTGAGAGAATTCTACTCCTGTTCTTTATCTTGCCCATCCAGACATCCACAAAAAATCATATCACTCCCTTCCATATTGCTGTCTTCCACTCTTCAGAAATATCTATATAATATTTTTCAGAAGGGCTGGAGCTCTCTTTTTCTATACTCCTGAGCAGATGTTATGGGGAAACCCAAAGCAGAAGTTAAGATATAATATCTTTCATCAGCACTTGGTAGTTTGGACTACGCATCACATTATTTGTATTCACAAGGCTTCTAGTTAATGTGGAGAACAGGCAGAGAAAATTTCCATCTGCTTCAGATGCAAATAGAGTGAGCTCATGTCTACTGAGAGGGCAAGAGCCCATGTAGGTGTATCCCATGTCTGGCTTATCTGTTAGATAATAAATTAATCAGAATAAGAGCAATCTCCTTTTTGGATGTTTGTACAGCTCTCAGCACAGAAAATTATGAGTTCTGCTGAGGTCTGAAAAGGCCACTCCATTATGAAAACTAAAATTTAGAGTGAATGCATTGTCATCCACATCTTCATTAAATAAATAAATGGAGCACATTAAAGCTGAGGTGAAAAATATCCAACAGATATACTTCTAATGGAAAGATAATTTAATTGAAAAAATAATCTGTTCATAATATTCTCATATACACTGTTTTATTATGTCTTATTATCAAGAACCCATTTACTCTGCGTCCTCTGGAAGATATTATAGGGAGGGAAAAAATTAGGGTAGATGACTACATAATATGGGAATGAATGAATATGTTAATGTATCTTAGATTGACTGAGGTAGGCAATTAAAATAATCTTTTAAAAACCATATATAAGTATAGAGACTGACTAAGAAAAATATAGTGTCAGGTTTGTTTGTTTCCCTTACATTTTTTCTTTCTCTCCTCACAGAAGTTTTTGACATTATTATGAAACACTGTCACCCACAAGACAGGCTATTTGAAGCAAGGAGACAGATGGTAGTTCCCTTCCCCTATTTATACTATCAGTTTCCTGTTTTATTTTGCTCAAAAATAGGGTTTTGGGCCACCAAAGATCAGGTTATGCTGCGTGAAATTGCTATATAGGACTAACTTGTAAATGAATCAATAACAATCCCACCAGTTCTCAGGAAAATCAGATTTCAAATTTTACATTTGACTAAATCAAAATATGAATCTAATATCCTCCCGTTTCTTTCTTTCAAGTTAGAGGATTCAAATTATCTGACTATTGTCCATTCCCCTTACAACCACTCCAGGAGATGTTGAATTAGGAAGCTTCGATTAGCACAGTCATCAAACAGTGCAACACTTACTTGACCTTCTTGCTTTTGCAATGCATTCTGTGTAAAGTTTTGTTCTGTGTTTTGTCATTTTAATGCATGTTAAACATTATTTTTATCTTTTGATTTGTTCGCACGTATCCTGTTTGAGTGACCCTCCCAGTTAGATCTGGATGGTCTACAGGACCTTCAGCTCTACTATGCGATTCATCTCAGCAACATGAAGTATTAAGCTACTCCTCTGATTTCCCTATTTAGTCATTAAAGAGAAACAGACACTTTTAGAAAATAGTTATTTTGTACCTTGGATGGAATGAATCAATTATTTGAAGGAATGTACTTCTGCTTATTAACTATAAGATCAACTAAGGTTATTTTATCACAGAATCAAAGAATGGCTGAGGTTGGAAGGGACGTCTTTGTTCATCTGGCCCAACCTCTGCTCAAGCAGGACACCCAGAGCAGGGTGCCCAGAACCATGTCTAGGTGGCTTTTGGAGATACCCACGTGCTTCCTTGATGGTCAGGGGGAGCCTCCTGCCCTTCAGTTTGAGCCCATTACGTCTTTTCTTAGCACTAGGTAGTAACGAAAAGAACCTGGCTCCATCTTCATTGAATCCTCCCTTCAAGTATTTAAAGACATTGGTAAGATATCCCTGAGCCTTCTCATTTCTGGGCTGAATGGTCTCAGCTCTCTCAACCTTTCCTCATAGAAGAAGTACTCTGGTTCATTAATCATATTTATCTGTAACATCACATGACCTGAAATAAAACAGTTTGCATGGTGCAACCCATTTCATTTTTGTCTTGATCTGCCTTCTCTGGTCTTCTGCCATTGTATGAAGAATAACAGCTTGAACCTTGTTTATCTAAGAACACCTAGGTGCTGCCTTTACACAGCAGTGACCAAAGACAGTGGAAGGATTTCCACTGAAGGTATGACAGGTCACTGTGCTGAAGGAGTATCTCTTTTCACGTCTAATATCAATAATGAAACATTTCCGTAATTATGAGATCAATACTCTGACACATTCATTTATCTCTACAGCAAAAGATATGAAATACATACTTAAATGACCACAGTTCACCTTAACGGAGAAAGCCTGGTTCACTGTGTGTGACACATTTAGCCTCTAGCAGTGTTCTTAAGAACAGTTTGTCTTGCAGACATGGGAATGTGTTCTTGCAAAGCTCAAATTCCTGTTTGAATTCCTTGTCTAATTTGTGAATCATTGTGGTTCTGAAGTTTACATCAAGAATTCAATATAAGCAACTTTCTGTACTCATGCAGACTATGTGCATGCTGAGATTTTTTTATCACCAGACACTTTAAAGGCTGTAGACGAGGACAATTAATCAAGTGAAAATTTATTTCAGTAAGTTATTTGATTCAATTACATCTAGTCATACTGGCTACTGTCTTAGACTCTGAGCTTAAGACACAAATAAATCCATTCCCCCTTTTATGTACCACTGACAGTTTCAAGCCACTTCTCAGTTGTGTCTATGTATCAAGGTCCAGCTGATAGTCTGCTTCTACTGAGGTTTTGACCTCCCTTCTTCACTATGCAGTAATTTCAGCCACCTTCTTTGAAGATCAGTATGTTATTCTGCAAATTAGTTCACTCTGGACAAAATGCATCACCCTTACTGAGGCTGAGAAGTGCTTTACTATGCAGTCTCACTAAATTTAATGATTGAGCTGAATAAGACTATATTGATATAAGTCAAATGAGTAGCAGAATGTATTACATAATCGGCGCAGATAGACACTAGCAATTTAGATTCTTCTTTTTTCTTCCTTTATCTTAGATTAGATGTTTGTATAACTTAATTAAAAACTCAGAAAATCTTAGATTTCCCTGCAAGAGATATATTTTTCTTTTAATGAGTGTTATGGTTTTCACTGAAGAGATTGCAAACCCACTGTATCCTTCATTGATGAGTCCCCTTTCCTGTCCTTTGACACAAAGATAGTATAAATCTAATAAATTCTGTCTGCAAAGTTATTATTTTTCTTTGAAAAATCAGTTTTGTACAGAATTAAGCAAACGTTCACCTTTCTGTTCACAAGTGTGGACTTGTTACATGGCCTTTCATGATAAATGAATATTGTACTGCTAATTGGATCTGCTTTAATATTTAGCTTTGACAACAAAGGTATGAACATATCAAAGGAACCATAGAAAAGATATCAGAGTAAGTTAGCTTCTTCACACATCTTCATCATTTTCTTCCCTGCTTTCATCACAATTAAATTATATATCCATTTTTTAAAATTCTTTTTTTTTTACTGTTACAAACAAATCTGTGAGTCTAAATACTTCCTTTGGACATAAATCTCATGCTGCTTGGATTTATTGATGAAAACTTTATGAAAGTTTTTATTCGTGGATTGAAGAAAACATTTTGGATCAATTTATGCTGGTAAATCCATCGTGTATTGAATTCCTACTGGGCAGATTGTACTTTTTGGCTTCCAAAAAGAAGTTAAGTAGCAGAATTTTAAATTATATTTAATATTGGGGTAATTATCTATATTATTATTATTATTGTTGTTGTACTTCTTATCTACTTACCTGCTAAGTATCCAATCTTTAACATATAGATATTTTGGTCTGACAGAACACTTAATATATAGCTGATGGGACTATGAGAAATTCTGTCTTGACACAAACTGTATCAAGAACATCTTCAGATTTTTGAAGAAAAGTTTGGGGCCTTTTTAAGGAGACTACCTTTGGCTCAGCAATGGTCAGAGGCTTTCAAAAACAACTCTGGTAAAACATCCTGCACAAAGCTTAGCAGTGTCGCGTTAGGAAGGAAGCAGCATGAAGGACCACATGGAGGTATAAAAATGGGAAATAAGGGACATCACTTGTCTATCCACTGTAGAAACATTGTATGAAACTGTGGTTGAGAAAGAGGCAAATAAAGGGAGAAGGACCAGCTCCATAGTTTCTCCCAAAGGCTATAAGACAGCTGAAAGCTAACTCTTTCTCGTGGTGTAGGCTGAGATGATATTGAGAAATCTTTCACTTAGTGGAAAGAACAGTAGATTACACCAAAAGCAAGGGAAACACACGTTGCTGTATAAGGATTATATCTGAGTTCCCCAGACTTCACCTAATTAGTGTTTGTTCTCCAACACTTGGCTTCTCTTAGCAAGAGAAGTTATGAGAATTCTTCCTTAAGAAGGAAGGTAGAAAAGAGCTCATTGACCACAACTCACTCTTCAGGATCACCTAACAATTGTCAGGTCATACAATATTTACCTAACTAGATATACCATTCAAATACCTTAACTAAATACCTAATCCTTTCTTTAAGGAGCCATTAAATGGCTAACAATCTTTTGAGTGTCAGATTTATGCCTAAATCATTTTATTCACCCCACCCCACCCCCAGCAGTGCACATCTGAATTGCACTTATTCATTCTGAAAACTAAAAACGTACTGGAAGAAAGAGCAGTCAATAAACTGTGTTCCACACTATGGATATACTTAATTATTATCATTATTTTTACTGAGGACTTGGACCAGTTTGCATTTCTTCTGTGAGAGTTGAGATCTTTAAAGTATTTGGAAAATGTTATTAATTGAACACATGGAACAAAATACAGTATCTGCCATCTGATAATGGAAAAATAAATTAATTTTCTCATTTTTCTGGGGAAAACATTCCGTTGACAGATGGTAATCACTAGCAGAAAAAGAGAAGTCTTTGTAAGCGAAGCAGGTCTGAGAGTATGATAAGCTTTCTAATGACTTTCCCATGGAAAGACATCTTAATAAATGGCTGATATGAATATTTTCTATGAAAATTTAAATTCTGATTTGAAATCTGATCATAACTGTCAAGCCCAAAACTCCTCCTCCATTCTGTATTGCTATTTCAGGAGCTGCAACATCTAGAAATGAAGTCAGAATTGTTATCATTAAAATTCTAGGTGGAGCTGTGATTCTAGGAGCCATCAGAACTTTCTTATACTAAGCATTGTACTGATAAATAACAGGGCAGTCCAGGCTCACCTTTTGAGTAGATGAGGTGATCAAAGCACAGGAGAGGAAATCAGGACACAGAATTATTCAGGCATCAGTGACAGAGCTAGAATTGCTTCAGGTCATAATAATTCATTGGATCTAGCACTTGTTATTGGAGAAAATGGAATTTCTGCTCCATCAGAAATCAAATGGTCTCTCAATTTGATCGCAGCATCTCAAATGTCAAATCTTACCGTTTTCTCTATTCCTGCAAGAGAAACCAGAACTGCCATAAGGGTCATATTACTAGTACTGCTCAGTTTCCATATATTAGAAATTTTTTGTGAGGGTAGAAAAAATATTAGTTGGTAGTAGAAAAAAATTACTGTTTCTCTGATTCTTACCTACTGGTATGGTTTGACCTAGCAGATAGCTAAGTCCCACACAGTTATTCACTCACCCTCCCCTCTAAGTCACCTACTATCATTTGGAGGAACTATTAATTGCCACCATGATGCTGGCTTTTCAACTTCACTGTATGAATAGATAACACAGATTTATGCCTCTAAAACAGATGTGCAGATATATATGGAATGCAGAAATACCTACTGGTTCTTGTCATAGATTTTTGTTGGGGCTACAATTACATCAACAAAAGTTTACCGAAAAATTAACACTTCTAATAAAGGAATTCTGCAAGATTACACATTGCTGGCATAAATTTGCCGTGGAACGGAAACTAAATAAAGTTTATTATTCATCAGATAATGATTTTAGATCAAAGAAATATTCTGATCCAGAGTTTTGCGTCAGGCTTTAATACCTAAACAAAGAGAAGAAACAGGGAAAAACGTGTTGACTTTGTGTTACCTGATAAACGCTTAGCACACATGATTGGCCACGACCTTTCTGCTCAAACACATGCTCTCATCAACCAGGACAATAGAAGATGTCAGACTGTAATGTTTGATATATATTCCACACACTTGGTAAGCTGGATATGGTCCATTTTACTTTCCAGTGAAGTAAGTGGTCCTGAACACACATTCATTTCTGGTAATTGCTTTTTTTTTTTTTTTATTTTATTAGCCGTCTGCAATACGATATTAGACAAAATATTTTCTTTTTATTTTTGTAGAGTTTTTTATGCCAGAGTTTATACAGCTTTCTTTGCCTTCGTGCTTAATTTGAGATTTTGATTCAATTCGCAATGAAGGAACTATACAGATAGAGGGGTTACCATGACCAAACATTATCAAGTGATTACTCAGGAAGCTGATGAATTTTTAAGGGAATTTCCTCTTTTATATGAATCCAACTTTTTTTTTTTTTACTCATAGAGATGAATCAGAAATAGTTTATACTGTGCAAAAAAGCTTTTACAGACAAATAAAAAAGAAGAGACTAGACAATCTCCTTTTGCACAGAAGCAGCCTTGACAGTGGTAGGACTGTACAGTCAATTCTCTGTGCTCTGACTGGAAGCAAAAATTCAGCTAGTAGTTGTAAGATTGTAAAATTATCTATTTTTCCTCTTCTTCAACATTAAATCTGATCCTGGACTCTACTTTTAAGAGCTTTGGTGGTGCTTTTGGTCTCACTACTGAGATGAAAACTGCAGAGAGATGACAAAGGTGGGAGGCAATCTCATATGTTACACCAGGCATTATCTCAGGATCAGTCACTCATCATTGGTTATTTCTATTAGTTTTTCCAGGGAAATATTATTTTACCTCTTCATTGGCTACCTCAGGTATTTATCCCCATGCACTTGAACAGAAAATACAGAGCAGTGGAAAAAAGGTGTCCTTCTAGTATTTATTCGTTCCTTCTTTCTGCATTTCATCAGTGGTACTCCTGGCCTCCACAGCCAGACCACAGTTAAATCTGAGTGCAAATTACCAAAGAAGGGACCAATATTACCTCATCAAATTCAAACAAGGACTGCAAAGCACTAAATCAAAGAAGCTCTGTTTTCTTTCTCTGATTTTTTTTTTAATTTTTATTCTTAAAAAAAAAACATTCAAGGTTAACATCAGATAGTAAGTAAGATCACATTTTATATGCATTATATACTCATAATTCTTTAAAGGTTACAAAAACATAGGAGTCATTTCAGCTGCCTCCACTGAAGAATTGTAATCCACTGAATCTTTGTAATAGCGCATAATAATTCAGTAGGCTTTGGAATCAGAAGAATATTTTGCATTGCCACAATGTAATAGCAAAACTTGAATTCTGGCCATAATGTTGAAGTCCTGGATGTATTTTTTGTTGGGAATTCAAGGTTTTGTAGTGGCAACTAGAGATTTGGATCTTGGTTTGGCTTCATATCTCATGTAAAATATGGTGCTTCAGCAGATAATGTCTCCAATCCAACAAAACACGCTTTCTTGCCAAATTCTGACACAGTATGATCCAAGAGTGCTGTGAACTATTTAACTGAGGGGAAAATAAATGTCTTCAAAATGAAAGCTCACAATGTGTCTGGCTGAGTAATGCTTCTAAAGAAAGATTACATGCACAGTTTTTTGTTTTAAATTATTATTTACACGATTGATTCACAATAGGAGTGCAAACCAGTGTCTGTGGGAGTAAAAAAAAAAAAGTCTCTGGCACTGCAGTGGACTCCAATAGATAGTCATTGTTTTTTACTTTCTATGTACAGCAGCAGGGCACAAGGATCAAATCCCAAAACAGAGTTCAAGGATAAAAAGAATGACAAATATGACCAAAGCAGAAGGCATACTCCCTTGGAGAAGCCAAGTATCCAGAATAGATCAATCCTGATGTCCCACTAAGTTCCCATTTTTTTGCGTCAATGACTGAGGACTACATATCTATGACATGCAAGTTGGATTACTGGAAAAAATAAACTAGTTGAAGTCACATCATAAAATCAAGAAAAAGTTTGGCATAAAACTGAAGAAAGCATATGTAGCGCATCAGTCATCAACACAATAAATGAGGCAGTGAAAATGGAACCACAAAGCAAGATATACACAATGGATTGAAAAAGTAAGACTAACAGAGGAGTAACTTGTCCTTAGCTTAATCAACAAGGAGCATATTGAACTCCAAGGTTTTCATGTGGCCTGCATTTCTTCAGAAAATCTCGTTAAAAGTAGATATCTCAGAATCTCTCTAAGAAAGGCAGTTTTCATTTAACATAAGGAACTCAAAACAAGAGTTCCTGACACCTCGAAGTCCAAGCTAAAATGCCTGAAGTGCTTAGATACAGATCCACTCTGTTATGGTCTTCTGTATCACTTTGTGTTTCAGGGCTTTCCTGAACAGCAAGGAAATGCATAATATGCCTGCCTGCATAGACATATACAGGCTTTCTCAACATTTCATACCATTCCAGTTGGAGGATAAAGCAACATTTCTTTTATTCTTGTGAGTTCCAAAATCTACCCCCACAGGGACCCTAGTACCTCCTCGGCTAGGATGGACCTCCAGCACTCATGAAGTCCCATCTCCAACCCATACGTCCCTGGGTGGGCTTGAACCACCAACCTTTCGGTTAACAGCCGAACGCGCTAACCCATTGCGCCACAGAGACTGTGCCCTGCTCATTCTTCTGGTCATTTTTTAAACATAAGAATTTCTATGCAACCAGGAATTTATTTTCAGATGATTCGTCTGAATTCCAAAAAGGCAAAAGCCCTCATTACGCAAATCCAATTTATATCTCTAAGCTCTAGAGAACTAAGGATACACTTCTCTCTTATTTTTTTCTTTCACAGAGAGCTTTCTGTATCCTTCTATCATTGGCTATCAGGGGAAAATAATACTACCTTTAGATCATTTTATCTGTTTTGGCAAAGTACCTACCTGCATTTCCAGTTGCGCTGACCAGTAACTAATGTTCATGGTCAAAAAGAAAATCTACAGTGAAACAAGAAATGGAATCTATGTATCTCAAACCTGAATATAGAATTGTAACTCCTACATTTTACTTTGTCTGTGGGAAAACAAAACAAAACTAAACACTCTACACTCTGAGGGTCTGAGTATTCCCCATCCCGAATGAGAGGGCATTTATTCTACCACCAATTTGCTGAGACTCATGTATTCTGAGAGTATCAAATGGCACTCATTTCTGCAATACAGACTTATTTTCATTTTAAATAAATGACTCACGTGTCTTTTATTAAGAGCATATTTAAATGTCTGGATTACTGAAGCTTATATAACTGAATTGTACTCACCATTTTCATATTCCCCCTCCTCATTCTACCCAGTCATCCTACTCCTTCATCACTTCCTGTTATTGTTGAGATGTCAGGACTGAAAATTCTTTGGAATACTGACAGACTTTTAATTTTATTCATTTTTCTGTTAATCCTAATAAAATATTCAGCTAGTACACTTTGCATATATTATATTAAAACACCTAAAAATTGTGACAAAAACACAAGCATTCACCTTTGGAGAGTGAATTGGAGGAGGAGACCATATTAATAAATTTCTTAAACAATACTGGTATTAGTGAAATTCCAGGATGAGTCTCTGATACGGAGACCATCTGTCACAGAGTTGTATGTGTCCACATTGTTAGACTCTAAAACTGCATAACCAAATACAAATAACTGTAGGAATGTTTTCAGATCCATGAAAGCTACTAAATTGTTCTCAGAAGTTTATTCAGACAGTACTAGTTGTCCAAAGGCAAAACCAGATCAAGGACCAACCTAACAATTTGATGATAGAATTGCATTGCTCAGGAACATTTCTTGATACTGTTTAATTTAGTTCTATTGACATAGCCCACAGATACAAAAGGTAACCAAAAAAGTCCTCATAAGAAGCCATTTAAAAGAAAGAAGCAATAGTGTCTGGCACAGGGGAAATCTAAGACAAGGTGTGCAAAGCCCCATCTTTATAACTCAAATTGGCAGAAAAGTTTTATGTTCCTGCACTCAGGACATCATTAAACTTCATAGGTCATTGTTTTTTTTTCGTTGTTGTTGTTTTTCTCCTGCATAAAACTGCTTAATTTCTCAATGCTTAAAACTACCTTGAGTAAATACTAAAAAGAGAAGAGTATCACAGACAGTGACAGTAGGAAATTTATCATTTGAAAAAAAAAGATTTTCTGAAGGACCAGAGTTTTGCCCTGTAAAATAAGTCACATTCTGAGCAAGAAGAGCAGCATTAAAAATATATATTTTTGCAAAAATACAGTTATGTGTACTACATATCTCAGAAGATTGATACAGCGATATTCTGTGTCCAAAGACAAGCTGGGCTCATAAGCAGCTCAGCTCTTACTATTAGAGTGAGATTTTAACTGAGGTTTCATGATAATAAACTCACACTGGTGCTCTTAGAAAAAGAGTCAGCTTTCACTTCTTAGCAAGGTTCTCAGCTGCTGGCCCTCAAGAGCAGCCAGAATAAAGTAACTGATTGAGCTATACGGAGTAAACCTGAGAAGACTGGGAGACAAGAGGCCCGTGTTACGCATTCAGGCTCCATTATAAAAAAGTTGATGAAATATCATCCGCAATACAGAGCCAGGAAAAAAGGAGAAGGAATGAGAAAAAAAACCCACTGGATGAGAAACATTGTCTGTAGGCTCAAGCAGGGCTCATTTGTTCAAAAAAATGAGGGCCCTCTTTCTTAAGAGAAAAAGCCTTATACATATCTTTCAAATAAGGATAGGTTAAAACCAAATTTACAGCATTCTTAGGCTGTGGTGCTTTTTCCATTTCATTTTCCTTCTCTATACTATAAGTCCAGCCATACCTTCAGGCATTGTGTCTTTAGACACCTGTGATTTAAGGCACTCAATATGTTTGTCACAGACTTTCATCAATTTAGAGTCCTAACTGAAAAATCAGGACTGTAATGCTTATATTTCTTTGAAGAATTCCATGGTAATACAGGCTGAATTATTAGTCTTTATTTCCCTAGAAGCATTGCCTTAGTACTTGAGGACTTGACTCTACTTATATATAGCTCTGTACTCTTTTCTGGCAGATCTTCTATAGCTGTTAAGTACGTGTCAGTTATATTTTTTGTTTGAATACAGAATAAGCATCCAGATGAGTCTTGAATATCTTCAGAGAAGGAGTATCCACAACCTCTCTGGGCAGCCTGTTCCAATGCTCTGTCACTCTCACTGTAAAGTTCTTACACGTTTGTGTGGAACTTCCTGTGTTTCAGTTTTTGGCCACTGCCCCTTGTCCTATCACTGCACAACACTGAAAAGAGTCTGGCCCCATCCATTTGGCTCCTGCACTTTAGATATTTATTTATTGATCAGATCCCCTCTCAGTCTTCTCTCCAGGCTGAAAAGGCCTAGGTCACTGAGCCTTTCCTCATATGGGAGATGCTGCAGGTCCTGCATCATCTTTGTGGCCCTCCACTGGACTCTTTCCAGGAGATCCCTGTCTTTTTTGAACTGGGGAGCCCAGAACTGGGCACAGTACTCCAGATATGGCCTCACCAGGGCAGAGCAGAGAGGGAGGATCACCTCCCTTGACCTGCTGGTCATACTGCTTTTGATTCAGCCCAGGATACAGTTGGCTTTCTGCGCTGCGAGGACACGCTACTAGCTCATATCTGGCTTGCCATCCACCAGTATCCCCAAGTCGTTTTCAGCAGGGCTGTGCTTAACATAAAAAGAAGCTTTGTAAATACAGAGTAGGCGAGTTACATTTTGAAGAGATAACTTACTTTTGTTGTATTGGTGAAGACAGAAACCACACGATGTCCTTATACTCCAAGTTGTCTCTCTTGTCCTCAGCGCCTTCATTACTATCAGCATGTGGTTTAACATGTGGACATCATGCTTTGGGGATATACCAATCTGCTCAGAGCAGTTAAAGGATCTGTGTATTACACTTTATTGTGTTCTGCAGATACCTTCATGCCACTATAAACTTCACTAATATCTCTAGCATTAGTTTAATGGGCCTCTACAGTGCTTAGTAAAGGCACCATACTGTAGCATATCAACAAATTTGTTAATTGGCACCTTTCCTGGTAATTCAAATAACATGCATTATAAACCAAAAAATATCACTCCTGAATAAAACGGAGTCTTGTACACTTAGGTGTCTTATACAGTGGCTCAGGAAACCTAAGGTGTTCATTTTGTGGTCTGTGAGGCAGTGGTTAATTTTCAGTAGTGAGTTGGTTGCTAGGTAATTTTTATTGTCTCCTTACACACTTCTTCCTTAGCCCCTGCTGTACCTCTGCGCACTCAGCACAGCAGATGTTTCATTACAGTCTCATGTCACCAAAGGGTCCTTCTGCGTTCAGAAGTTTTGTCCTGTTTGCCAGCAGGTTGTTTTGATGGTGTGATAAACTGCCTTAAGGCAAAGCTGGATTTGTTGTTACGGAAACTCCTCTTTTTTGTCCTGCTGTCAGAGGCTTTGTCGTTGCTTCTTTCCTTGCTTCCTTCCTTTTTGAAGTCATGCACCTGCCACAATAGGAAGCCTCACTTCAGATCACATCCCTCCTTGGGATAAGTTGTGATCAGCGGCATGGAGTCCACTTGGAGGCCTGTGACTAGCAGTGCTCCCCAAGTGCTGGGTCTGGTCTTGTTCAACATATTCATCAACAACCTAGGTAAAGGGATAGAGCCCATCCTCAGCAAGTTTGCTGGTGATACAAAGCTGGGAGGGGTGGCTGGCGCGCCAGAAGGCTGTGCTGCCATTCAGTGACATGTGGACAGGCTGGAAAGCTGGGCAAAGAGAAACCTAATGAGGTTCAACAAAGTGTAGAGTCTTGCACCTGGGGAGAAATAACTGCACGCACCAGTACACGTTAGGAGCTGACATGCTGGACAGGAGCTCTGCAGAGAAGGACCTGGGTGTCCCGGTGGACAGCAGGTTGGCCATGAGCCAGTAGTGTGCCCCGGTGGCCAAGAAGGCCAATGGTGTCCTGGGATGCATTAAAAAGAGCGTGGCCAGCAGGTCAAGGGAGGTGATCCTCCTCCTCTATTCTGCCCTGGTGAGGCCACATCTGGAGCACTGTGCCCAGTGCTGGGCTCCCCTGTTCAAAAAAGACAGGGATCTCCTAGAAAGAGACCAGAGGAGGGTGGCAAAGATGATAAAGTTCTTTCTCCACTGCAACACAAAAAAGTCTCACTAGTTCATGCATCCAAAGTTTTACAGTAAAAAGAAAAAACCTGAAGAATTTCAAATAACAAAGAAGAACTATTTCACAGACAAAATTTCACTGTGTTGTCCAGTTTATTTATGATACTTAACTGTATGCAGTCTACCTATGGAGTCTAATAGCATCACAAACTTCTTAATATTTAACTTAACCACAAGACTGCAAGATGCACAGAAAAATAATTTTACCTATTTTCTTGTTTTATTTCTTTGTAGGTCTGTGTTGTTAGTTTGTTTTTAATATAATAAATGTTTCTAGTTAATGATTTTGCCACTGTTGGGGAATATTAGACAATGAAAGCATTGAGTTTGGGGTTTTTTTGTTGATTATTGCTGTTTTCCTCACAAATATTTCTCTGCAGTTATTGATGGGATGATATCTGAAATCTAGGGAGAAATCTCTGCACACTGTAGCTAGATCTACACCAATAAAATGTGTGTACCCTCAAGCATTCCCAGACACCGAGATAAGCTGGCAAGGAATGACCTGCATCTATGCTAATGAACTGTCAGTCACCAGAAGAGCTCGGTGGCTTGGAAATTGCCCACTGGGATCCCTGAAATGGCCTAATTGCTAATTCTTACCCAGGAATCCTTTGGGCCTTCATCAACAAATTAAAAAAAAATCTGAAATTTTACTAGAGATAGCAGCAAATATGTGTGACTCAGCACAGCCTGAGAGAAACTTGAATAAAAATACTTACTGTTTTAGCACTAATCCAATTTCACTTTCTCTCTCTTTCTCACTTGTATGCAGAAACCAGAGATGAGTCTGAAAGATTTAACACATAGTTCTCAATTACCAGAGGATAATTGGGAGGACTAAGCCTGCAACATGCACTAAGAAAGGACACAGAGATGTCTTTAGTAATAGACACTAAGCCGTTGCAACTATAACAGCAAAGTACAGTCCACTGCAACATAGCTTGAATACAGACCTTCTTATTATGGCAGTAGTGTGAGCAAAACACCATTTGATCATTTTAATAATTCTTTTGGATCTGGAGTTGTTCGCATATTACTACCTTTAGTTTCTCTGTACTGGTGGGTGTAAATATCATCTGCACTGACTGAGAGACTCCTCATTGGTAAACAAAGCAAAAGCAAACTATATGTCTGTAATACTTCTTTCAAGGTATTCCCATGGAAACAGTCATCTATCTTAGCTCCTTGTATTCCTTAATTTTTTTTGACATTGGACCGTGCTTAGGAAAAGGCCTGGAGAAAATAAGGAAAAATTATCTGTCTCTTATTATGGTCTAAACATGTTCCTAACTTCATTGTGGATGGACATCAGATATTTGTTCCTCCTTGACAAATATGGGTCATTATATACCACATAACTGCTTGTAACAATATAAAATGATCAGCATGAGCCATATCCAAAAAACTGTGTTTTTTTCTTATATTCCACATGTCAAAAGATTATGGGATAAACAAGGCACTCAGTTTGAAGCGATTCCACAGATGGCACATTGATATCCAGAAAGGGAGTTAACACCATGCTTGAGAGTGTGTTTCATCTTAGAATAAATAAATAATGATAACCATAGTTGAAGGGTTGGATCAGGCAAAGGGTTAGTGAAGGAGAACTCATGAGAAGGCAGTTGGCTCTGATAGTAGTAGAAATTTATGGTTCTTTCTTATGTATACAGTTTTGCACATGAAATCATCCTAGACCATACAACCAATGGGCTGTGTTCTTACTGGATGCAAGATGAAAAAGCTGGTAAATCATGAGTTAAGTGTCACCATTTACCTCTTACACCTTTGAAGTAGAGTGGATAACAAGTGTCAGAATGGTGTTGGTGATGCATTTGCCATCGATCTTCCTTACTTTGCTGAGGCAGATGTTAATGACATGAGGTCCCCTCAATTTGGTAAAATTAGTATAATGTGATGGGACTAAGGAACTAAGGAATATACTTTCCTCCATATTTCATCTTTTTTCTATGAAAGTAATTACTCCTTCCTGTACAAAACAACTGTATCAATGTTACAACAAAAGTTAATATTAGTAAAGTATACCTACAGGCTAGTAAATCTTATCTCAGCGTTTAACATGGGCATAAAGTCAAAGACAAAAACTAGACTAAAAACCAAATATATTGACTCACAATTCCAAACTCATGCTTTAGGCAGGTAGATATGCAGATAATTTTCGTAATAGAAATAATTATTATCATTGCATTGAGAATGGAATTGAATTAGACAATTATTTCAGTTTACATATGGTAATAGCTAGTAATAAAGCAGGTGTCTTAATTTTGTATAACGTTTTCTATTGAAAAAGAAGCTATTTTTTACTAATAGCCTTGTAGAAACAGAAATGTCCTTTCTTCCAAATCATGTTCTTGATTGTCTTAATTGAAAGTCCTTTCAGAACTAGTGCCAAAAAATTTGTGGATTGTTCTTTCTTTTGTTTTCCAAGGAGTGGGGAGTTGTTTCCTTATTGGTTTTAAATATATGTATATAAATACAATACAGTATACTAGGAAGGTCAAGTATAGGACGTAGGAGTTTTTGAAAAAAAATACTTCAAAAATATTTTGAAGAAAATGGAGATAATTCAAAACTTTTTTTGGTGAAACTATAATCTTTTTTATTCAAAACTTAATTAAAGGGACGTTATGTTTCAGATAGTCTTTCTAGTGTGAGGGGAGATATTGTATCATATGTGTTTCACTCTCTGAGAGCATCCTGACAATGAATTCTTTGTAGAGAGCTTGACTCACATGAGTATAAGTCGTCTGAATTACAACTGCAGTAAGATTCTAAGGTAACAGTTTCTATATGTAGGATTTGCTCTAAAAAATTAAAATGTTCCATGTGAAACAATTTTCATTAAAGGCCTGATCCATCATTAAATCTTTCTCTCTTCAATTTAGAGACAAGAATATTGTGTGGGACAATGTCAAATGCTTTGCACAAGTCCAGGCAAATGACATCAGGTGCTCTTCCTTTAATCACCAATACTGTAACCTTGTCATAGAAGGCTACCAAATTTTCCAGTCATGATTTGCCCTTAGTGAAGCTATGTCACCAATCACCTTGTAGTTTTCCATGTTTAGCACAGCTTCCAGGGGGATCTGCTCCATGATCTTGCCAGGCACACAGGTGAGACTGACTGGCCTGTAGTTCTCCCGGTCTTCTTTTTGAAAATGGGGGTTATGTTTCTATTTTCTAGTTAGTTGAATCTTCTTTCCACAACTTCTTAAATATGTTGGATAGTGGCTTAGCAACTTAATCCACCAGTTCCCTCAGCACTCACAGATACATCTTATCAGGTCCCATTGGCTTGTGCACATTTTGGTTCCTTAGATTGTCTCAAACCTGATTTTGTCTTCTTTTATTGTTGTTGCTGTCAACAGCAACATTCTCCTTAGAAATGATGAGAATACAAAATATAAACAAATAGATTTTAGCTACAGCCTTTTACCATAAAACTTAATTGAGAATTGATACGAATTATGAAAAATATCTTTCAAAAATAACACTAAAAATGCAATATACACCAATCTACGTGAAATAAAGACACTTTGTTAGTTCTGCTGATTTAGATGATATAATATGTGGCAGTTACGAAGTGCTCTAATGGCTTTATAGCAATGAAAAAAAGTTTATTTTTAAATCTTGGACTCATGCTAAAAGCTTCCCATGCTTTCATGTAAAGAAAGGATGCAGATTTTATTTCAAACTAGTGTTTGGGTCTATCAGATTTTCTACATTACCCAGAGTTATTCACCTCTAAAAGATGCAGGCTGAAACAGATGATTGAGAAGCGTTTAAGAGCATTGGAAGGCTCTTCCAGATGCCCAATAATTAGTTGTCTTATTGAAAGTCAAGAGACTGAGATCTCATATCCAAGTCTGTATCCGTTCTGTAGTTTGCATAGCCTTAAAGTAGGTAACATCTTAGGTAAAAGTATTTGTAAATGCACATCTGAGAATCTTTCAGTCAAAAGCATAATAAGGAAATAAACAGGCATACAACAGAGATGTACTTGTCATTTATAGTGTATGCAAAGTGGGAAATACAGAACTGGGCAGGATTATAAACAGAGCATTTTTGACTGCTTAGGAACATCAAGAAAGTAAAAATTCCATAAAACATAACATACTAGTTTTAGATTAGTGAAAGTTATAACAATGATTGTTTTGACCATTGCTACAAACACTTAGTGGAAAGAGAGAAAAATTTTTAGTGAAGTTAACTCAGGACAGCAAGAAGACTGAAATAATTGAGATAATCAAAGGGGAAGAAAAAGAGGATGGGATCGGTGGCTCTTGGAACTGAGGAAGGCCTGCGGTCTTTGAGGGAGAATGAAGGATATGCTTGACGAAATCCAAATCCAAAGAATACTATTCTTCAAATGAAGAATCCAAGCACAAATACAGGCTGGGCAGAGAATGGCTTGAGAGTAGCCCTGAGGAGAAGGGTTTGGGAGTGTCTGTTGACGAGAAACTCAACATGAGCCGGCAGTGTGCGCTTGCAGCCCAGAAGGCCAACGGGATCCTGGGCTGCATCAAGAGAAGCGTGGCCAGCAGGTCGAGGGAGGTGATTCTGCCCCTCTACTCTCGTGAGACCTCACCTGGAGTATTGTGTCCAGTTCTGGGGCCCCCAACACAAGAAGGATGTGGAGCTGTTGGAGCGGGTCCAGAGGAGGGCCACGAGGATGATCAGAGGGCTGGAGCACCTCCCCTACGAGGACAGGCTGAGAGAGTTGGGACTCTTCAGCCTGGAGAAGAGAAGGCTGCGGGGGGATCTGATAGCAGCCTTCCAGGACCTGAAGGGGGCCTACAGGAAAGCTGGGGAGGGACTTTTTACAAGGACAGGTAGTGACAGGACAAGGGGTAATGGGTATAAACTGGAAGAGGGTAGATTTAGACTAGATATAAGGAGGAAATTCTTCACTGTGAGGGTGGTGAGACACTGGAACCGGTTGCCCAGAGAAGTTGTGGATGCCCCCTCCCTGGAAGTATTGAAGGCCAGGCTGGATGGGGCTTTGGGCATCCTGGTCTAGTGGGAGGTGTCCTTGCCCATAGCAGGGGAGTTGGAACAAGATGATCTCTAAGGTCCCTTCCAACCTGAATCATTCTATGATTCCATGATTCTATGATGATCCAACCCTTCAGGTCAGACAAATCAAAACAGAAATAGGTCAGTAAAGTTGCAGCCTTTGAGTCCTGTGAGCTAATTGTAACCATGAAGAAATGCAGCCTGAACACATCTATATTTTTTAGCTAAACAAAGAGTTCCTAAGTGCCAGATATATGGATCATTCAGCAACTCTTTGCACATTACATGTCACTAGGCACTTAACTGACAAAGGATCCATCTCTTCAAAGCATTGATGTGTCATCACTTAATATGATACACTGTGCTCAGCGTCAATAAATGTGTAACGCTGAAATGGAACATAAGCATCTATTACCATTTGAACAAGAATCTAAAATTTCTTCTGCAAAGATAGAAAGCAAAGCCAAATTATGAAAAAAATCTGTTAATTAATATTAGTTAAAAGCTTGAAAATAGTATACAGTCTTAAAAGCGGTTAAAAATCAATGAAGAAGGCAGGAGATCTCCAGAAACACTGGCAGTTCTTGTAGTATTTTAAAAGTTACTAGCAATTTCTTGCTTGGAAGAGGAAAAGTAGGCTAGATGACTGTGAATGCTGTTTTCTAATGGAAAAGAGTTGGGCAGATGCAATGATTTTTCATTTCAGTTTCAATGGATAAAAACGTTAGTGAATTTCTTTGTATTATTAAACTTATACAGAAAACTTGACTTTTTTTCTTTTTTTCCCTCCTTTTTATTACAAGAAAGGAAAATTAGGGTAAAAATTGTGTATTTCCAATGAAATAAAAAATGCAGCTCCTGCCCTCTATTTTTAACATCATTTCTTTGAAGAACTTGTGCAGGGAAATCTGTTAATTGAAAACACTGACAGGATCCCCAGAAGGCAAAAATCCAACAGAAAATTAGTCTAAAGTTTTACTGAAATATCAGAAGTTCCAGAAACTAATTAACTTCTCTTTCTTGAATGCATGCTAATGGAATGAAATTGTTCCATTCACCACTTCAGCCTAGCTGAATAGATTTCTAATAGATTTTTTTCTCACTAACTGTTACCTTATGAATATCTTGCCAGCACTAATCTGCCTGAATAGAGCTACAAACTAGCAGCAATAAAGACTTATTAATAAGAAAAAAAATAAAAATATTCCCATCAATATCAGCATGTTCCTTTGTCTACCTTCCCTCTTTCTTTCCCTCCCCCGCACATCTGGGCAGGGGGCAGTCACTTGTCATTTTGAATTGAAGGTCCTTCCCAGCAAGCAACTCAGTTTGATAAGCAGCCTGTTTAGTATGTGCTGATGGCGTAGGTTCCTTTGTACTCCACACAGAGTAGCTTACTGCTGGACAAAAGCTGAGCCATAAGACTCTTGGCTGTGCATAGTGCTGATCTCAGGCCTGGAGTATAAATTAACACCTGTCACACAGTCAAGGCACCCAAAATTTAAACAAGCGTCTGAACAATTGCTTATTTCTCAGCTAGCATAAGGAGACATTTACATTTACTCTTCTTTCTCAGCAACTGTGTTGTTTTAGGATTTACTTATGTATTTATTTTTGCGGTGAAAGAACAGGTTTGTTATCCCATGTTCTGTGAAACTTTTCTGTCTGTCAATGCCTCTGGCTGACTAGCTCAAGTGTATCTCTGAGAATCAACGCTGCACCTGGTGAGGGCTGCGCCCAAAAACTCAGATTAGACTCAGCCAAAGCCCCTAAACAAAACTGTGCAGCCACGTAATTTACCGGAGTTAACCCTTTAAAGAAAGCTCCTAAACTTGGCAGGAAGCAGTGATTTTTAAACAAGTCTGAGCTTTCATGATGTACTGAAGGGGTATGTTTGGTCCTGGGAGCAGACAGACTCATGTTTAAGTGGCAGAGCGGAGTGCAGAATAACTTCAGTGGCCATGTCAAATATTTTGAGGCACGTTGCCACATTTCACAATCAGAATTTGGAGGATTATTATATGTCTGGTTCCAATAGAGCCCTAGGCCATTTAATCTTATCCATCATTGTCTGAAAAGGATTGTGTTACTAACACACAAAATAAACATTCATCAGTTTATCTGAGGGATTCAGTAACTTAAATCATTTATAAGAGATATTGTATTTGCAGCTGAAATCAAATAATTGATCTCTGTGCAGTTTACATCCACTTCACTTCTTACGAAGTTCACCCCAAAATAAAATCAAGTACAAATCAATTACATTGACTGTAAGGATTATTAAAATGTTCACTTGAATGTTAAATAAATAATTTGCATTTAATAAATATGATGCTTTTGTCCTTCCAGTGGCAGTGCTACTTGTTATATATTTATTATGATACAGCCTAGTTTCCTGGCAAAGAAAAATTTCATTAGTTTCACTTAGCCTCATTGAGCTTCAACATTTCTTCCCATCAAGTATGAGCTCACATTACAAATATGACCATTTTCAGATCAGAAAAAGATATAATCCAAGACTGAAGTAATTCCTTTCACGCAAATGCTTCCTACTAATGATTATCTAGGAATAGTGATGAATAATAGTAATTCTGAAAACACACTGAGATGACTGGAATGCCCTCCAGATCTCTACCGTAGTTTCAGAGCTGGCCTAGGCTGAGCCCATCTGCAGAACAGCAAGGTACCTTCTGCTGATAACTTGGACCTGTAATGGACCAAATTTGAGAATGCTTCTTGTTTTAGCAATATTAAGCAGCCACAGATTGTGTGCCAAGCAGCTAGCAATCTAGTTCAGACAAGCCTAGATCAAAGGACAGGCAGATGCAGAGGTGGAAGTGACTCATCTGAGGTTACGTGGCAAAGATAAAATGTAAAGATCTTTTCAATCCATTTTCTCAGGTCGCCAAGCCCCACTGCCCTTCACATTGGAAATGTATTCTGGTCTTTGCATTTGGTAATGTCCTTTCAGAGCATGGGATGATGTCAGCTGATTAATGTTGCAGACAGAAGATTGCAAGATCATCCAAGGTTAATATGATAAACAATTAGAGAACTTAGGATGTAGCAGAAATCATATCGTCTGACAAGTCTGTAATAGTAACAGTAGTGTAACTCTGAAACAACACACTCTTTTCAAATGCATCAATAATAATTCATGTCTTAGTGCTGTCAGAGATAAATATGGCTGATCTGAAGGCCACTGAAATCATCCTGAACCAGCCATCTGAGAGAGACAGAGTGATAGAGGAGACAACATCCAGAGAGCAGTTCTTAGCTTGCATCTGATGCCAAAGCCCTCTGTGACTTCTAGTTCAGTCACTCATGTAAGAAAATATAGACAAAAATGACTATAGGTGAGTACATAACTCTGTGTGTTGGGCACCTTAGCAAAATTGTATGTGCTAGAGGCATTGGGGGTTCACTGACCTCAATGAAGTCTATATAGACTCATCATTGAAAGTCTATACAGCCAAAAATACAGATGTGAGCACTTCAGTAATTCGAGCTGCTCCCCTGTCTTGAAAAAAAATCTAAGGGATGCAAGAGAGGTCTAAAAGACTGTCAGCACATTTATGAATCAAATTCTGAAGAATGGAAGTGGTCAGAATACAGCCTTGGTGAATGCAAAATGGAGTGTATCGACACAAGGATAAAGGAACTGAATGGACTTTACAGTAGTGGGTGCACAGATGTTCACAGAAAACTATAGACTGGGGGGAATGGTACAGGAATTCATGGCACTAACACCTCTGTTCTCCATCCACTTTAGATCTATTAAGTCAGTATCATTGTTCAGTTTTAGTGGTGTGTGGGCTTATACAAAGTTCAATGAACTCTGAATATAGGCTTACAATGTCCTTGCTTTGTAAACCTGCATTACAAGTAGAATATGAGAACAGCTTTCCCAGAAAGATGAAGAGAATAAACACCGCAAAGGTTTAGCTAACTAAAATGTCTTCTTCTAGATATTTAATCTTTCTGAAACAATTTTATAAGCTTAACATTTGTAAATAAAACTTCCTCAAAAGCTGAAATTAAAAAAAAAATTCAGTGTTTGTTGAGATTAAATTTAATTTGGCTGAAGCAATAGAAGTTAGTTGGTGATCTCAGCCTCATTTGTTTATGAACTATTCACGCAAAACATTGACTGTGTCCAAACTCAGAGAACAACATCCTGAGCTAAAGAGTGCAGTGGTGTCAAGGCAAAGCTATAAACTACAGGATGAATTTGAAAAACTTTCAAATTTAAAACGCTAGAGTTGCTGTGAACTTAAATTAATCAGTAGTAAATGAAATTTGGTATTATTTAAATATCCACACAGGAGAAAAACATAATTAAAAGTCTAAAAGAAAAAAAAATCCATACGTACTAAAACATTAAAATTTAGTTTACGTGTATTTCATTCCGTCACTTCCCTGTAAGATCCAAACATCTGCTTAGCCAGCTGACATGACTTTGAAGTGACATTTATTGAGAAAATAAAGAAGGTTGCAAACGACCACCTCACAATAGCTCTTGGATTTATTTATTATCATGGATGTTTATCCAGTGAATGATGGGAAAAATTTTAAACAGCGTAGCATGATTTCATGCTACAAAAGTGTTGATTATCTGTTAAAATTCTGGTTTTCTTTCCCAAGTGTGAGTAAAGTCTGTGATGTTTCTCCATTGACTGTTGATTTTGCTTTGTTCATTGTGATTTTATGAATGTAACATTAGCAGGCTCTTTTCCCAGCCAGAAGGAATTGAAGTCTAGATAATTATTTTTTTTTTAACAGATTACTACTAAAATTAAGTATAAACCAGACAGATAACATTCAGATTTTTGGTGCCTGTTTCATAAGGTTAATAATGATAATAATAACAATAAAAAAAAGGGAAAAAATGTCATTTAATTTAAAGCAGAAACTGATTTCTTGCTGCCAGTCTTGATTCAAACACTCCTATGACAATAGTAAAAAGTTATGACAGTAGAGATCCTTTGGGTTAAAAATTTAATTGTTTCAGACAAGCTGTCAAGTTGTTAACACTAACATGCCCTACATCTAAAAAATTATATATCCAGAGACCAAGATTCACACTTGATTGTACCTGACTAAGAGGTTTTCAATTCTGTAATGATTTTTGGCACTGGAAATATGCCTGCAAGGTTCAAACACTTTGGAGAAAAATTGCCTGGCAGATTCTTTGCAGGCTTGTTTGATTACAAGATCAGAGTGAATTGACTGGAGATGTTAGCAGCAGTTTCAGATTCTTGTTTTAGAAACTTTGAGAACATACTATGAGAGAAAACTTACAAGCATAAATGAGATAAAACACTGAGATGAAACACCATTGACAAAATCTTTCTTTGTCCTGGATGTTGTGCTGGGTCACAAAGACCATCATGTTTGAGTCCCCATTGAATTTTGAGTGATAAACAGTTTTAGGAAAAAAAATAAAAAAGGTAACTTTCGCAAGCACAACAACAACAAAAGCAGTTTATCAAGAGACAGCGTGACCTTTAAAGCTAAGGAAATAAATAAGACTATAAGCTGTTCTAGATCTTCCCATTCACTTAGAACTGCAACAAGAGAGTTTTAGGTACAGAAATTTGCATTTTAAAATGCATCTTCTCTTTGTTCTTTCAGGCACCAGCTGAAGTTTAAAGTCACTCCAAATTACTGTGGGAAATGATGCTATTTTAGCACATCCAGGCTGCACGTAAAATAACCAAATGGAAATTTTATGCTCCATCTTAGAGTTTGGCCTCCTAACCTGTAGACTCTAGAGATTTCAGCAGGAACTGGACTCTGTCGCAAAACCTGCTACTTCCTCAGAAATCCATTTAGAAAATAATGAAGCTTAAGATGGCTTTTTGGATGGAAACTTTGTTGCTAAATAAACTCATCATCATTTGAGAGAACCTGCTATGAGCCAGCTCTGCACTGGCAGAAAACAGAGAACCACATCACTTTGTTAAATTGATTGGATCATGCACAGTCTATTACTGGAGTAGAAATTGGTCCTTAAGATTGCTCTTCTTCAAGTAAATAGGGATCAAGTATCTAACTGGTTGGTATGTGGCCTTAGGCACGAGACCCTTAAAATAGTAAGACCAGCAAACATAATAATTACCTCTAGTGGGTCACATAAATGTGACACAGACAAGAAGACTGACTTCATAATGCCCCTGGATTAACATAATTGTTTCACTTCATAGCAGTGGAGCCATACCTTTTTCTTTACTGCCTTGTAATTTCAAAAAAATAAAAAAATAATAAAAAAATAGCTATTAATAAAGACAATGTAACATTAAACGTAATCATTTTTGATCAGAAGAAGAAAATAGGAAAGGTTTTACATTTAAAATAGGAGAGGTTCTCATTTACAGAGAGACAGCTTTAAATGATAAAGAAGTTAATATTTGTCTCTGCAGCTTGAGCTGAAAGAAAACAATGTCAAATTTGTGAGGATGCCCTGGAGCAGATTCTCCAGCACTGGGTGGAAACAACTGCATTTGTGGACATAATTTCAGTTTTTCATCATTGTATTTAAACCCACCAACATGCTATGTGAGTTTAAAATAAATAAAAAGACTATACATTTTAATATTGAAAAGACAGAAGTGGTTAAGAAATTGCACTATCTTTACACAGATTCATCTGTAAAATTCTGTCAGGAGTTGAAATACTTTTGCCAAATGGGGTTCCTGCAAACAAAGTATGAACGTGAAAATCACTGAACAAAATCCCTAACTCTACAGTAGCTGTCGCTAGCACTTCAGGTATAATACAAGCACTTGTACTGATGGACACAATTATAGTATGCATGAAATATCATTAAAAACATATCAAAGAACTTCCTATATATACATTGAGACTGCTTCAGATGCCAGTGACTGTCAGAATGAAGCACATTAACAGTCACCCCCTGAAAAAAAGTACTGTTTTGCCATAAATTGTGACAATCTAGCATTTTTTAATGAGTGCTTTGGTATACAATCCACTAGAGACTCAAAATGATGCACTATAAATAGGTTCAATAACAATATATTAACAGTATTCTGTGTAAGATTTTCTGAAAGTAAGGATGTTTCTTTTGTGGTGATTGAATGAAAGTCTTGTCCAATGATGCTTTCACTTCTACAAGCAGATAATAGATACAAATGTTGAAGGAGATGAAGGGAGGCAAAAAGACTCAAGAGTAGTAGAAACAGCCATGATATTTTGATTTAATGCCTTATGCTGATCCCATGGGGGACATCTAGAATGAGACGTACCCTAGGGTTAGATATACAAGATGAAATGGAAAGAGTCAGATGGTAAGGGACAAAGCCAGGAAAGTCCTTGAGGTATGAATAAAAGCAACCTCATTTAAGTCTACTCACTATAAATTAAGTTTTCCTCAAGTTAAGAAGTCTAACAACCAGTATTTGGTTCTTATTGCTTCTTTTAATGATGTTGTAGACTTTAAATGTTATTTCTTCAGGACTTTCTCCACATGTTAAAATGGATTCTCTGAATGATAAAACCCCATGGGAAAGAAGAAAATTTGTCCAAATTATAAAACTTGAGCTAATCACAGTTTCAGTATCAATTTGCAGCCTTTGTTGTCTAAAAGTTATTCTGAATGAACAGACATTCAGGGTATTGATACTTCGCTTCATAGGCTGCAGCATTTCCATTCAAGTAGGCATGGCAGGGAAAAAAACAGCCAGCTTGCAATCCAAAGCCAACACTGTATCACTTGCTATCTACCAAAATTGCAGACAGCCCCATTTAATGAAATACTTCTCTTCAACACAGGAAAAAATGTGTATTAGATTTCATTGATTCTGTTCTCTTTTAATAATAACTTATTTTAAGCCCAAGGACAAATTTTTTACAGTTTTCTCCCTTTAGATTTGAGGCCTAATGAAAAGGTTTAAATGAATGCTATAGGGAGAAAAAGAAAAAAAAAAAAAGATTCTGCCGAAGATAAGTAAAATTTGTTTTTTCTAACTTCTATTATTTTAAAACATTCTTGTTGACTTCAAACTTGAAAGAAACACCTTTACTTCAGCAACAAACTTGAATTAAGTATTAATAATCCTTGAAGTATTTAAACAATTCTAATGAAAAAAATTTATGTTTTCATACGATGGAAGCTTCCACCACTGTATCAAGGATCAACAACAGTCCAGCACGAGCCATATTACCAGGACTATGACCTACTGGAGATAAGAGGAGCACACAGAACTGGAAGCAATGTTCTCCGGAAGCTTTGCAGAAGTATGCACACAGAAAATCAATGCTAGTTCAAAATAAAATATCTGGTTTAAATTTTGCAGCTAGAAACTTTCAGTATTATCCAGCAGAAAGACTGATACAGAGAGATAGAAAAATGTTGGATTTTAATAATCAGGAAGCAGAGGCATGTTAGTTGTGCTCTGATTTGAACAAAGCCCAAGCTTCCTGGTCAGAATCTGTTCTGGAATCCTCAAAGCTGCAAAGAAGCTGAGGAAGGCTGGCAATGAATGGAAACAAACAAAAACAAACAAACAAACAAACAAACAAACAAACAAAAACCTACAGCTTTCTTTTTATTCTCATCTTTTATTCTCTCAAATGGAAGTTGCTTATACATAGTGGTAGCACATGAATATATTTAGGGAAAACACTTTGGAAAGCTGATCCACTTCAGTGGTTGCTACCTCAGTCTTCCAGTTGGTATATTTCCCCCATGGTAGATGGAGCACGTTCACATACAAGGATAAACATTGTAGGGGATGACGTGCAATGTTTTTTGTTGTCTTTTTTTATTATTATTATTTTCTTTAATTAAAAAAAAATATTGTTAACATCATAGGGAAATGAGACACTGAAAACACTGACAGCTGCATGCATGGTGATCCAGAGATCAGACTCATGAGTTGCCTGTTGGTAGATCTCATAAGGCATCTAGACAAATTCTGCTGAACACTGTAGAAGTTATTTTTACATAGAAGAATCTCCACAGGGAATGAGAAGGGAAAAGTATGTTAAAAGACTAAGACAAGGAAGAAACTTTCTCTCAGAGGTCTACTTTTCTTTCTTGAGCACATGGGAATACAGTAACATGAAGATTTAAATATTTTTATATCTGGAAAGCTTAAAGTAAAGAGGAGCCAATGCCAGATTGATGAATCAATGCACAGAAGCCAAAAAGGAGAGCAGACATCTGGCATTAACCTTGGGAGAGGAATTGCCTGGAATTGCCAATGTAGCTGGAGAAAGGAAAAAATAAATAAATTGATGGGTAATCATGAAGGAATCTTGATGTCCATAAGTTCTGTGGTTATTTCCTGCATGGCTGACTATTTTCTGGCTCAGAAAAGATGTACAAATTCACTATTGCCACAGGAGAGCTTTTAATTAAACCATGAAATGTTCATATGTAGAAAATAATCTTCTTTTGATGATATTCACAATATAGTAGTTTGCACTCCTGCTGAAAAGCCTGAAAGACTGGAAAAAATCAAAGAATGTAGAAAATGAGTGTTTTGACTGTCTACAGTTGTGTCTTTAACATTTGTGTGTTATAATCACTGTCAGAACCATTTAGGTGATCTTTATGCGTCTCTTCACTTCTGAGTGGTGCAAAGCAGACTGTCAGCCAAAGGAAAGGTGCTCCCCCATATAAGCCTTGAGAGTCATCCAGATCATTAGACTACTCATACCTGGCACAGCTTCATGGTGTCCTCCCATTTTCTCTGCTTCCTCTCTTCAGAAATAAGACACAAGGAAGTTTGCCCTCCTGCCTAAGTTAACACAAATAGTAATTATTAAAAAATAAAAAAGGAAAGTGAAAACATTTTGTTTCCATGCCGATAGATCAAAAACGAATGTCAATTCAAGTTATCAGCAAGACACAAATATGAATTATAATCTTATCAAACTATATTTAACTTAAGTGATACACCTAAGGAGCTGTTCATACCTGTATAAAACATTGATGCTGACGATCCTCCCACCTTCCTTCTTTTCCACTTCTTCCAAACTTTAACATAGCGAGAAGAAAGCATATTTGTACTTTCTGTACTCTGATGATTCAATACAAAGAAATCCAAATGCTTTTTTTTTTTTAATCTTCAATTGCTGAGCCACAAATCCATTGCATTATTTCAGTTAAAAAACAAATAAATAAATAAAAATCCTGCGCTATAAACTAAAAGCAGTCCTTCCATTACAAGAAAAGATGTTATTACTTTGTATTTTTAAGCAGGGTAAGTGTTTAGTTCAGGGAATGAGAAGGGCATTCAAGAATGAGACTAAACAAATAAATAAACAGCACAATAAACCAGGAAATACTAGGAAATGGTATTCAACTGTTTTTTGACAATTCAATTTATAAAGCAAAACTAGTGAGTACATGCTCTTTCCTTTATTGAAAGGAAATGTTAATTTTTTTAATTAACTTTTCTTGCTTATATTGTAGTTTATCGTAGTGTTGCTTTTAAAATATGTTTGAATTTCAAAGGGTACTTAAGGAAAGTAAGTAAAACTGGAATTGTTTTTAAGTCACGGCACCATACTCCATTTCATCCCTTGCTCATACATTGAAATGAAGCCCAGGTTTTTATAGTAGAACTTCAGTACACTCAGAATGGATGTGTTTATCAGTTTCAAGGGGGAAAAAAATAAACAAAAAAAATGAATTTCTATGCCTAGCTTCACAGAAGGAGGTAGCTATTCAAATTCCTTGACTTTCCACAGAAGTTGTGGGTATCATTGTTTTCCAGATTGCCAATTGGCAGCACTATTCCTGTAAGCATTTTACATTTTTAGGCATACTTTAGAAAAGGCTGAACATAGAGAGAAGAATATGAATTGCTCTGAGCAGAAACCTCAGAAATCTGCACTCACAAAAAAGAACCTTAACTTGAGATCTTAAAAATACTGGTAGATGCAAATGTCCTGCTTGCTTGCAAATAAAGGGAGATATGAAAAATGCCATAGTTTCCTAATAGAATAAGGTAATCAAGGAATTCAGGCATAACATTATAAGTGAGGTTTAGAACTGTAATTTCAATATTGATTACAGAAACACAGAATCACAGAATTGCAGGGGTTGGAAGGGACCTCTACAGATCGTGGAGTCCAACTCCCCTGCCAAAGCAGTTCCCTACAGCAGGTCACACAGATAGGTGTCCAGATGGGTCTTGATTTCTCCAGGGAAGGAGACTCCACAACTGCCCTGGGCAGCCTGTTCCAGGGCTCCATCACTCTCACTGTGAAGAAGTTTGTACGCATATTTGTGTAGAACTTATGTTTTATTTTTTATGAACCTATGTTTTATTTTTTTTGCCATCATTGACTGTAATGATTCCCAAATTCATGCCCATCTTCTTGAAAGATAACGCTACTCTGGCTTTGGAAAAGTTATTTACTGCCTTTGTACCTCAGTCTTTAGAAGTATAAATTAACCAGAGCAAATATATTCTTTTTCACATATATCTTTTCTCCAGGATCTGCATTGGCTCCCTGAGTTCCCTCTCCTTTTGCTCACATGGTTTTAGGTCTTTCCTAGCTCACCACTTATTGCACCTGTTCACTACAGCATTTTTTATTTTGATCTTCTGCCTTTTTCTCTCTCTAGCATTACTTCTTTCCATTTGTCATCTGCTGAATATATTTGCCTTAAAATCAACCAACTAATAAAGTGTTTCACCCCTTACTGAGATAAGTCTGAAAAAGTGATCAAGAGAAAATGAGAGAGGTCACCTAAGTTATCGATCCTAGTCTTCTATATTGCAAGAAACAATTTTATCTAGTCCCTTCCTAGGAAGGGCAGTGAAAGTTTTCTTATTGTAGCTGAAAGGCATCATTATGCAGTCCCAGTTGCTGTCCCCTAACATAGCATGAGAATGTGTTTTGGTTAATCCGTTGCTGTAATCAATATGGAGCATGACTTAATAATGCAAGAATTTCCCCATCTAGCATAGGAGACTCAGGCTGTGAACTAGTATTTCTTATATTAAACTTAAACATTCTAGAAAGGACATTTCCATAACAATTTTAAGATTCCTTACAATGACATCAGTCCAATTTATAGGTTCATGCTAAAGCCAGTTAGCTTTCCCACATTCAGGGTACTTTCTGTTCTACATTATTTGTTTGAGTCCTGAAAGCAAGGTATTTTTCTACTTTTGCTCTGGCTGGAGTGCATAGTTAAACACCTGCTCCACTTCCCCCAGGTGTTCCCATTTCAGCAACTGGCAAAGCAATTTCCAGATGCATAAAGATATGTAATAGTAAAACATTTGCTCTTCAGTCCTAGAAGCAGTTGCTGAAATAGAGATTTTTTCAAGTTCTTCTACAGACTGAAATCCTCCAAGCACTGCTCTGACACAGATCTGTACCACAGGGCTCATCTCTCAGGCACTGTTCCAGCATGGGGCCCACAGGCAGCATCTCCACCAGCCCTCCTGCCCCATCATGGGCTCCTCTCCATGGCTGCAGCTCCAGCCTGGGGCTGCTCCTGCAGGGGCTCTCCATGGGCTTTTGCCTCCTCCAGGCCACATCCACTGCTGCACTGTGGGCTCCTCCATGGCTGCACATGGAGATCTGCTCCATGTGGTGCCCACGGGCTGCAGGGGTACAGCCTGCTCCTCCATGGGCCTCTCCTGGGCTGCAGAGAACTCCTGCCCCGTGCCTGGAGCACCTCCTGCCCTCATTCTGCACTGACATTGGTGGCTGCAGGTTGCTTCTGTCACATTTCTCACTCCTCTCTCCCAGCTGCTGTTAGCACAGCAGTTTTTCCCTTCCTTAAACATGTTCTCACACAGGCACAACCAGCATTGCTCATTGGCTCAGCTTTGGCCAGTGATAGGTCCTTTTTCAAGCCAGCTGAAACTGGCTCTTATCTAACATGGGGCAGGTGCTGGGTTCTTCTCACAGAGGCCAATCCTGCAGCCCACCCTCTGGTACCAAAAACTTGACATGTAAGCCCAATACATGGCACTTATTAGGTAAGTTTTGAGAGAAAAACCACCACCACCATTCTACAGCAGATTGAGGCTGCATCTCTTCATTTATAAATCCTCCCATTCTCACTAGTGTTGCTTAATTTCAGGCTGCCTCAGGACATGGTGGCCACTCACGTTTGAGCAACATTTGCACATAAAAATCTCTATCACTTTTGTTGAAATTAGGGGCTGCAGAAGATATTTTCAAGAGAACTATCAGACAATATGTAATTTCTAGTTTGATATACAGATCTTGCTGGCACTGTTCTATCAGGGGTTGAGAGAGTTAGGACTCTTCAGCCTGGAGAAGAGAAGGCTNTCATGATGAAAATGTAGTATCCAGCTTTAACTCGCTTTATATCATTACACTGCAGGGAAAAAGCAAGACAAATATTTACAGCAGAATAGCGTCTTATTAAAAAAAGGAAAAAGATTTTTCACTGTCTGCTCCTTTGTCTTTTCTAGAAATACATCTACCGATCATGAAATCATGTTTATATTGAGGTCCTGGCTGTAAAATACTAGATATGTAAGTACAGACACAGATACAATGTGTGCAAGCTCAAAGCATTAGCAGTGAAGTCTCATGGAGTAACACAGCTTCTCAAAAACTGCTGTAATTGTTAGACCTCCTTCACAAATCTTTGGTTGTTTATTTTTGCTTCCTGTATTTCTATGAATATTACCCAAATAATATCTTTTTCTAACTTATTAGTAGAGCAGGAGGTAGAGAAGTGATGCAAAGAGTTAACCTAGAGATGTCCATGTCTGATTATTTCTTCCAACCTGAGCTCCAAAATGCTCCTCTATCAAACATGAAGCTATAGCAGAAACGGCTGGAAGAAGAAAAGATAGCACGTGGGACATAAAGTCTGAAGTCAAGAAAATAATAGGCCAGATTTTTATCATTTCTGTAGCAAAATTTCTTCTTTAATGAAAATTAATTTTGCCTATTTCATTCACAAGATCCAATTTTAATCTCAAAAACAGATTATTTTTTTATCTCCATCGCAGTGGAATTCTTAGTTCAGAATTGAAAGAGCAGCTCTTCATTGGATCATTCCTATGCTCAGGAACAGACCAAGACACCAACACTACTTTTGGTACTAATACTTCTGGTCCCTGTGAAGTCCCTTTCCTGTTCCTGGAAAGATAATGTAAAATTCTGCAATGGAAAAAGTTGAATGAATGAGAAAACATACACAAATTACACCATAAAGACAACCTGCTTCATTCTTCTTTCATAATAGGACCATTCTCTGCAAGCCCTCTCAAAGCTGCTGAGCGAGCAGCTAGATCATTGGTATGAAACTAGTGAGAGTGATTTACCTCAAACTTTTCTGAACTGTGTGTAATTAAGTATAAATTATTTCTTTTATGAAAGTTACTGCCTGGTGGAAACCTAAGATATTCTAACTTCTGCAAATCTGGAGGTAAGGCTCATAGGGTCAAGAGTAGAAGATTGCCTTGACAAAAAAGTTAGATAGAAGGCCCTGTCCTCGTAATTGTCTTTCCGCTGACAATTCCAGTCAGGATTATGTTCATAGTGACCATTATTGAGTGAGTAAAACTGGGTTTTGGGAATTACCGTCTCTATGGTAGGTTAGCTTGTCCCTTTATCAGCTCTCAATTCCTTCCTCTGAAATAAAAGCCATAATGGAATTAGAACTCCCTTCCTTCATCTTCAATAACAGGGCATGAGTTTCTTTTTCATATCTTCCTATACATGTGTATATATACATATATATTATTTATTTATTTACTTGATCCTAAGGAGAGCACTCATTTGCAATTCCATTCTGGTCCACTCAGGCATGCTGGCAAATGGGTAGTCCAAAAGAATAGAGCAAAGGTCAATGAAACATCTGCTTTTCTGGTCTTCTTATTACCAGTATGCTCTTTTCCAGCTTCTGTTGTTCCGGAAATCATTCAAGCGTATAATAGGTAAAGTTCCCTCATATCTGAACCTTCAGCTACAGCTGACACTTTGGTAATTTGTTTCCCATAGCAACTCATTCAGGATTCTTGACCTTGATGGAATGGCTAATGTGACCACTCCTAACTCAGCTTCAACACTGCAGACAGATCGCAACTAAATCATGAGTAGTGTATTTGTTTTACAGCTTCATTTTGTCTTTGTTGCCTTTATTTTATTTACTTTAGTTTGCTCTGTTTCAGTAGTTCTGCCCCGTAGAAAGAGCTTCCTCTCAGATTTTTCAGTTTTTAAAAAAGATACAATTGAGTGGTTTTTCATGATATGTAGATGTATGATGTAAAATGATGAGAGCACTTGTATTTTCTAAAAGGAACACGACTAGCATCAGAGTGTTTCTGTTTTCATTCACTCATCTTTGATTGGTTTCCACTGGGCACCATTGCTTACTTTTTGGATATCAGAGAGCTGAGGAATTTCAGCAGAGGGACTTGATATTTCTGAAGATGAGTGCAGTGGTAAGTCAACAGGATGATGTTCATGTTCTCTGTTGTTCAGCCTTCATAAGAAAGAGTAATACTTTCAGTGAGGGAGATGGGAAATGTGAATCAAAGAGACCTATGTAATTCAGTATCTTGTCACATTAAATATCAAAGCAGATTTGCTATTGACTTAAGCCACGGTTTAAACAATGTATTGCATAAATTAACATTTTCCCTCTTTTTTAAGTAGGTAACACTTAAAGTTAAAGCACCGATAGCAGTGATGAAAATGTAATCACAGAATGGCTTGAGTTGGAAGGGACCCCAACGATCATTCAATTCCAACACCCCCTGCTGTGGGCAGGGACACCTTCCATTAGACCAAGTTGTTCAAGATTCATTCCAACCTGGCCTTGAACACTTTCAGGGACGGAGAATCCACAGATTCTCTGGGCAACCTGTTTCAGTGCCTCACTGTCCTCCAAGTAAATAATTTCTTCCTAATCTAAATTTAATTGCTTTTAGTTTAAAACCTTTACCCCAAGTCCCTCCCTATCTTTTTATATTACCACCATCCCTTTAAGTATTGGAAGGCTGTAGTAAGGTTTAATGATGACATTTTAGATGAAAGGAAGCAACAGAATGTCATGGACAAATTGGTTTGTCATGGAGCTTTGCCCACAGTGGGGAAAAGAATATATAAGATATCATATGTTTAACTCCCGGAACACTTAGAGGAAGTACTATCAGATTTAAAATAAAACAAATATTCTTCTTACCGCTTAGTGATGAATAGGTGAGAGAAAATATAGTCAAGAATAGTTCTAACATTATTCATTCACTTACTGTATTTCAAAGGAACTTATATATATAAGCCGTTTATAGAGAGAAGTGTGTTTGTGTTTTAAATGGAATGTAAGAATGCATGTTTATATGCATGTGTATGACAGGGAACATTGTTCCTCTGTCTTCAGAGCTGCACCAGGATTTAGTGACAGAAAGTGGACAGGGTCCTGTGTTAATTGCTGGTTTATGCAACTGTTTTTAGACACAATTCTAATTTTTTTTTTTCAGTTCAAAAGTGAGTGTGGTGAAAAAAAAAAGAATGAAACTGAACAAAATTCAAGCCATAATGAACCATCCGTACACATAGGGAAAAGCAGTGAGCAGCCTGTGAACGGGCTGTGAGCAGCCTGTGAATAATCGTATTACAATCTACAGGCAGAACAGCTGGGATAAGAAATCAATAATTCAGCCAGGAAAAAAAAAGGTGAAATAATTAAATTATGAGCAATTATATGATATATTATATTTTATTAGCCTGTACTTTGAGGAATACTGTGACTCTACAAAGAAACCAGTGGAAAGGTTTCCTGGGTGTTCCCTGTGCTATCGTTTAGCAAACAAAAGACTCTGTGAGAGTGTAGAGCTTCTTGCCTACATATTTAAGATACCTATCCAGCCACATTTTTAAAGCTGAATTGTAAATGGAATAACAAAACTTCATCATTTCTACACAACAACAATAATAATAATTTGTTAATACCTTTAAACTCAGAGGAACTAACCTTCCATATGTAAAATCATGTCAGAAATGAGCCCTATCTTATACCACAATGAAGAAGGAGTAACTTGTTAAAATCTAAACAATTTCCCTGCATTTCCATGTTGACAGATCAGGATCAAGCAAAAAAGTGAATGTTCTCCTATATACTGTAAATCAGGAACTCTTCAACCCAGAAAGAAAGGTGAAGCTAATTAATTTTTTCTCCAAAATGCCAGACTTCAGATAAAGTTAGTAATCTAAAATACATATATGACACATTCTTGGCATAACTTTTGTATTTTACAAATGTGCAGTGAGGTTGTAAATATTACTGTCTTCCTTAAAAAGAGATAAAAAACAGATCCAAGAAGGATAAGAAACATATTCAGAAGAGCTCTACAAATCAGACCAAGCTCATGGGTCCTATCTCTGCCTTCTGGTCAATGGATTAACAAAGACAGGATTCAGCAAGGTATGGAAGGCTTAATTCCCCAAACCTACCTCCAGACATGAAAACTGGGAGGTGAACACAACTGCTTCATTCAAATTGCATCTGTCTCTGCTTAAAACGCCATCTCATCTTTTTTTCAACGAAATGGGGTGGATATATGTGTAGATTTTCTGAATCTACATATATGGTCTGGAAATCTCTACTCTGGTTGAGCAAAATTATGCAAAAAAAAGAAGGTAGAAAGAAAATTATTAAGTTTAGCCTTATGTGACACATTGGAGTGAAAGTTGAAAAGATCTGAGTGCTGTCTGCATATGTACCAAGGGAGCATATACATGAGAAAAGAGAAAGGCTGCTTCAGCAAAAGGGTAAAGGACAAATACATATAGATGGGCTGTCAATGAGTAGTCTTTGTATTCTTTTCACCAGCAAAGTAATGAAGATCTGGATCAGACTCTTAGTTTATAAAAACTTAATACACTTTAAATATGGTTTAGAATGGAGCTCAAAAACTTCAGGAAGAGTGTGGTCCACTGCCCCACGGTAGAGTCTTGATGTTATTAAGTTCCTGTGTCCCTCAATTATCTCATTAGCGTGGTACTAAGAGCACAGTATGTGGTTTGGTTTAATACTGTTTCCAGCAACTGAAACAGATACTAATCCAGACTACCTATGAACAAATCACATTAGACATGAACACAGGAGTGAATTCACTGTGGATGGCTTACAACAGTCTAAGTAATGTCAGAATGCATAGTGTCAGGTAAGCTAAATTTTTCTAAATACCTTCTCATTGTTATTACTGTCTGTACGTACCCAGAGGCAGCTGAGCCACAGCCTGATAAGATGTGTTGAAGAAGGACCAGATGCACACAGAAAGGTGCTGTCCTTGTATGAGAGCAGATACTTGAGAAGCTCAGCTCCCATTTACAGCCTTGCTTACAGTTTCTGGTACTTGGCATGCTAAGGACTTTCAGAAACTGTCCTTTAATATTACTTTTGAAGCTGTCAGGCATGTCATTGGAAATATCTCTCTGCCTGAAGGGAACTGGTAGTGGAAAAAATGTGTCTAATGTTGTAGGGGCAAAGGTCAAAGAGAAGGGATAAATAGTTGGCACAAGGTCACAGTGAAAATCAGTAACAGCTAAAAAAATCTCTACCTCCTAACTCTAGTTTCAACGCTTTGACAATGGAGCATACTGCTCGTCGTTCACTCTCTTCCAAAATATTGTATGTGGAGTACAGTTTCATTAAGAATATTAATTATTGTAGGGCTGGACTTATCCTATACTCGACCTTTCTAACTCAAATCCTATTCCAGAGAAAGAGGAGGCCTCTTTTACTTTGGCCTTTATTTTGTACTCACCTCTGGTTACTATTGGTTCCCCATTGTGACTGATTCTAAAGGAAAAAAAGATCTGCATTATTTTCCAGAACCAGGGCTGGGGAGGGATGTTGTCTTTTATATATGCAGTAAATTCTATAACACCACTGGATTAACTGGTCACAATCTCTGTCACAAAATGATTCCAAATGCAAACATATGCTTACGTTCTGAAAACACCATGTCATTTACACAGTTCAAGTGGGTTCAGGTGAGAATTAAACAAACATCGTCTCTAAGCAGCTTCTCAGCTTTTCATATAGTTAGCAGATTGGCCTGTGGTGTACAGAAAAGGCTATTGTTGCTTTTTAATCTCCTTTCATTGTAGGGAGCTACTGTTCTCCCTACTGCACTGATAACACATAAATTGCTTATCCTCCAAAGCAGCCTTCACCTGACCACTGATTGCACTTCCTCTTTGCCAGGAGCCTGATAATCTCTTCCCACTTATTTTTTTTTAATCTGTGCTCTGTTTAACTTAAGAGATTTCTGTGGCCTCATAGAGAAATAGAATTTAAAAGGTCCTTTATCCTTTTTTCTTTTCTCCCCTTCCTCTGCCATCCTGTCTGTCTGTGAGATGAAAATCCAGTGGAGGAAAAAAGAAGGAAAATACAGTCATGGTGCTAGCATACAAGCTCCAATTCCCAATCACTCTGTGAGATTTCACATGTGCTGTGAATTAATTAGAGGTTGCAAAGAGAAGGCCAGATTCTCAGTAGGGTAACATGGTGATTTCTCATAATCTTCTCCAAGACATTTCACTTGTTAAATTGAAGTAATTTGGGAGAAGCTAATAAATATTTAAGTTTCTAAAAATAAAGCCTTGTGCTCTTTTTGTACTGGAATTAGACAAAAAAATTTGTCTGATCATCACACAGGTCAATGAGACTTCCTCACCTTGAATGCTGTGCAGCTAGTTCATCCTCAAAATGGACAGAACAAACAGAAAAAAAAGTGAAAAGTTGTGTAACAAAAAGCAGTAAAAATAATCAATGAGAAGTTAAATATAACAAGATTATTTATGAAAACAGAGAATAAAGCAATGATACATAAAGTTGCAAGAAAGCAAGTCAAAAAACCCTACAGTTTTTCCTTTCTTATATAAGAACGAATTATTAAAGATTATAGATTGAATGAAAAAAAAATATTGGGAACATGTTCTATGTCCTGTGATTAAAGAAGAGGAAGAAACTTGAATCTGAAAAAATCATACCATTTTACTTAGGGAAACTAAATCATAGGTGGAACCACGCCAGGCACATTTGATCTAAGATTACTGGTAAAACCCATGTAGATTCTTTAACACTGAGTATTCCTTAATATTAAGTATTTCATCTCTGCCTTCTAATGAACACTCAGTACAAATTATCAAGATCTCTACTGTATAAAACAATCTTTTCAGAAATGATGATTATGCAGAGAAGGGACCTAACTTCAGATTCTTAAGACTTACTCTGCTTCTGCCCAAAGCTCTTTGTCTGGAAATTAGGATGAGTGAGGAACAGGCATGAGCTTCTCTCCCTTTCCAGCACGGCAGTGCAAAGAATGAGGACTCTCAGATCAGATTGAAGAACTGATCCTAGGAATGGCTTAGCTCACTCCCTAAGATGAAAAGCAAAGATGAAGTGGGACATCACTGGGGTGGTTGCCAGGGCCAGATAAAGTTGTGTCACAGCTAATCATCATTCTCAAAGCTCTGTTTTCTCAGCTTTCCTCCCCTGCAATTACTGCAAGTGTATGCTGAGGTGCTAACTGAGAGTAGGAGAAGGATCGTGGCTCATCACCCGAGCAATGGTGTGGGTTGTACCATGCCTTCTGTAGGAGATGATTCATTCTGACACCTATGTTACCATGCTGGTATGTTTATCTGGAGATGTCCTGAGCATTTTATCAAGTGCCAATCTTCTTGCCTGGGAAAACTTCAAATAAACTGAGTCAGACAAAAGTCAGTCTGGTTTCTAGGTAACTATCTGTCATGGTTTTGGCTGGGATTGATATGGTTTTCTTTGTAGAGGCTCATGTGATGCAGTGGTTTGGATTTTTGATTAGAATAATGGTGATAACACACTGATGTGTAGCTGTTGCAGAGCAGTGCTTACATAAAGCCAAGCACTTTCCTAGTTCACGTGCTACCCTGCCAGTGAGAAGCTGGGGGAGCATAAGGAGCTGGTGGGGGACAAAAACAGGACAGCTGACCCAGACTGGCCACAGAGATTTCCCATACCATATGGTGTCCAGCGTGGCAATAAAAGCTGGAGGAAAGAAAGAAGAAGGGAGGGACATTGGAAGTGATAGTGTTTGTCTTCCCAAGAAACCATTGCACATGATGAGCCCTGCTTTCCTGGTTAATCATCTACCTGGCAATGCAAAGTAGTGAATGAATTCCTTGTTTTTCTTTGCTTGTGCACATGGCTTTTGTTTTGCCCAGTGGACTGCCTTTATTTCAACCCATAATTCTCTCACTTTCATCTTTCCTATTCTCTCCCCTATCCCACCTGGGGAGTGAGCAGCTGCGCATTGTTCAGCTACATGCCAGGATCAAACCACAGAATCTGTGGGTTACTTCTGGGTCCTGTGCCTGCAGTGTGCCAGCAGCCAACACTGGCTTGGGGAATTGGCCAGCAGCTGCCACGGACAGGCAACATCTGTGGGTACCTTACACCTTGTATGCAAACTAAAAAAACACCTTTGCTTCTCTATTTGTCTTTGTGTAGAAATTAGCATCTGGATCTGCTCTAAAATGATGTGGCTTGTCACACTTTCGAGGAAGAAAAGGTGAGCCTGAGCCAGCACCATCAGTGGCCACATACACTAGCTTCCAGGGTTCCAGTCTGTGCACAGCCATGGTGCTTATTTCCAGAGAATGAATGATCTCACTGCTGTTCCTCATCAAAGAGCTCTTCTGATGTCTAAGCACACTCAGATCATTCAGCAACCGAGATCTAATTACTTGATTGGCAACGTCAGAGCTGTTACCACCAAAAGGGTAAACTTGGTCTCTGAAAGCCAATGCGGATGAGAGAGGTGTTCTGCTGTGCCTGTGGAGGTGAGCGGGCTTTGAGATTGGCTGTGACTGCTCAGCTTACAAAAACTAGAGTTATGCCTATGATTGCTCTAGAGCTGAGCTAATATGAGTATCTCAGTAAATGTCTCGTTGGGATGCTCTGCCTGTGCCTGAATTTTTTGAGAATGGAGGCAGCAGACTGAAGTAGAAGAATGAGGTTTTATTCTGACATGTAGCCAACTTGACTAGCTCTTAGTTGTCTGAGCCATTCTCCAGCTTCTGTCGGGAATGAACTAAGGAACATGACACAGCTAGGCTTGACTTGCCCTTTGGTATCCCAGATAGGTTTTTATTTTCCTTAGACCATGTTCCAAAAGCTGCAACAATGTGGATAGCCAAACAGTACTACTGCAAGTAGCACTTGCACAGAAAAATGCAAGTCTAGCCTTAAATCCAAAAATCGTTGCAATTCCACACATTTTTTTTTTAAATTTAATAGCTGTCAGATGCCATTGTCCCCTTGTAATGAATACAAACAATTTTTATTCAATAGAGTTTGCCTGTAAAGTTCTCACTTCATTATCCATTTTGATTAATGACTTTCACAGAGTGGGAGCATCTGGGGAGAATACTCTTTTGTCTTTTTCTCTGTTAATCTTGTCACTTGTTACAAAACATGCCAGCTATATCTGCCAACTACCCTTTACAGTAACTGCAGTAAAGTCATTGCAGGTAGTACCTTTAATAATGTATTTGGCAGCAACCAGTTACACATCTCTGTGTTGGTATGACAGTTTTCAGTGTACAAAGGTAACTGAGTCAAAGCATCAGAATGACGCATTTAAATACAAATGATTTTAGCCAAATTACCAGTATTGTATTGTCTAACAAGGAGATAGATTGAATCAAAATAAACTGCCTAGTTTTTAAGCTCAAGTAATTAAAAACCACAGTGATAAATCACAGACATTAGACTACGTAAATATGTAAGTCAAAGACTAATCCTACTAACGTAATTTTTAATAAGAAAATAATAAGATAATTAGAAATAATCAATGGACAGTTTTCAGATTCATGTTAGTTTCCATTAGATCTTTTGGACAAATATAGAACCACAGAAGGGCACAGTTGTCACCCACCAGATCAGGCTGCCCATCCAACCTGGCCTTGAATGCTTCCAGGAATGGGGCATCCACAACTTCTCTGGGCAGCCTGTGCCAGTGCCTCACCACCCTCTGAGTAAAAAAAGTTCCTCAACATCTAATCTAAATGTCCCTTCTTTTAGTTTAAAATCATTTCCTATTGTCCTGTTGCTATCAGACCATGTAAAAAGTTGGTCTCCTTCCTGTTTATAAGCTTACTTTAAGTACTGGAAGGCTGCAATGAGGTCTCCCCAGAGCCTTCTCTTCTCCAGGCTGAATAATCCCAGCTGCCTCAACCTTTCTTCATGTAGAGGTGCTCCAGCCCTCTGATCATCTTCAGGGCCCTCCTCTGGACTTGTTCCAACAGCTCCATGTCTTTATTGTGCTGGAGACCTTAGGTCTGAATTCAGTACTCCAGATGGGGCCTCATGAGGGCAGAGTAGAGAAGCAATATAACAATCTAAATAATAATAAAAAGAAGAAGAAAAATGAAAATATTTCTTTGGCATTTTAGCTGTTTTTAAATAAAATATTTTGATGTGATTTTATCTTAAACCATACAAAATTTTTAAAAAGCTATAATAAGATCAAATGTTTTACACTGGTGTTGAACGGAAATTTCTTCAATATTTTTTCCAGATTATTCCAAATAATTTCTCTACATATTTTTTTGAAAGTGTAGTCAAGTGGACATATGTTTTTGTAAACAGTATATTCTTTCATTCTTTACTGTGACTGATTCTGTAAAATTACAGAAAATGCACATTTCTGTATACCAGTTATATATCCATACAAATGCTACCAAATTCCTCAACACTGTTTATTTAAAAAAATTGACCTTTATAGGATGCAACTATAGACATTCAATAGAGTATTAAATATCTCTCTTCATATGTTCCTTCTACTGAAAAAAAAAGTTAAAGTCTGTGTATGTACACTGTTCTGGTGTATTTTCTCTTATCTATTGCTTGTGTCAAGATGCATTGGAACACTCAGCTTTAATTTCATGATTACATCAGAGAGATGGAAAAAAAGACTTATTTATTCTAAGCGCTTTTGTTGACGACACACAGGTTGCTATAAAAGCTCAAAAGTCAGATCAATTTTATGAACAATTAAATGGGGTCTATGCAAAGGTAATTAATTTTATGGCAGAGGTTGAGCAAGGTGATGCTATAACATTCTTACATCTGTGATGATAGGGGGAAAAGATAACTCACTGGCTATTAAATGTTTCTAAATGTTCACATTCCATATCATTTAGATTTTAGCTTTCTTCACTGCTTTGCTATTAAAGAAGTTCTTATCTTCTAGATAGTTAAATGCGCAACTTATGCATGCTCTAATGAATATTATGTATACCAAGGTCTTTATGAAAATTAGCTATTCGCTTTGTGGATGGTGGCTATCTTCTGCTCATTTGCAATTTGACCAGTGGTTAGATGTATGCCAGTGAAAATAATAATTCTCTCAAATTTTCAGAGAAGATAAAGGAGGAAAAGGCAACAGTAAGACATAGCTGGTTTTCTTGAAGACTGAATAAGGAAAATCTGAGGATGTAGTTAATTACTTTCATAAAATACCACTGAGATATTCTGCGAGAGATTTAATTAGATTACAAAATCAAAGAAGTAAAAATTCACCATAGTTTGGAAACTACAATTTAGGGGAAAAATCAGTCTGAAGAAGACCAAGAAAAAGGTCTAGGAGTGTTATGTTTTAGCTTAACATCCAGATTTAGGACGTAGTACAAGAAAATATTTAAAACTTGCAGTAAGTAATTGGGAATAAATACATCCTTGCAAATAGACTTTATCACTCATTATCTGTTTTCTAAAAAGTAAGGTATTGTAGATGTTTGTATCTGTATAGCCTGAACCCATCTAAATATCCCCATTCCTTTGTGAATATTGTTAAATATTATTGTGCATCTTAAACAAATTTTCTATGGAAAGAAATCCCATATTTAATTGACTTTCGGGTGAAAAAAAGTATTAATTCCTATTTGTTCTGATGAGCTTTAAAAAGATGCCTTTTATGGGAGTATAATGTCTTTTATTTCTTGTGGTGTGGGTCAGAGAAAATAGATGTTACTAACACAAATTCATTATACCCTTATTTTCTTATCAATCTCATAAGCTGTTTTTATTTTTCACTGAGGGGGCTTTCTCTGCCCTTTATTAATTCTGTTAATTTTCTTAATCTCTTCATGTTCAGAATTGTCTGAAGAAATTTCTAAAGAAATATTCCACCAATGCCACATAGTACCATAAATAAGGCCATGCAGGATCAGGCACCATACAAATATGAACAATACAATATGATCTGAAATATATCAATCTCATTTCTCATTCTCTGTGTATTCTAGTACTGTGCTTGAATTTAAGCTGCAGCTGAACATTAAGCAGAAGTCTTCAGAGATGCCTTTGTTCCTTTCTGGGTCTACTGCTCTGAGTCTTGAAGGCTTCAAGGTTTGACAAGCGATTTAAGAGTTCCTTGTGTTTTTTTTTATTTGATTTTTTTAGCACAGAATTCCATTTGCCATTAAATAACCCATTTATGTAAGATGAAGTCCCTCTGAAGCTCATCAGCAGGCTCTTTGTCCTTGACTAAAGCTGTAAGAATAATTAATATTTTGGTCTGGCTGCCAAACAAAAGCTGATTAGCATTTAAACAAGTATCTAAATGTTTCATTATGTCTTCCCAAAATGAAACCCTGGGAAAAAACAGGTTACTATACTTGACAATAATCTCACTGCTCCTCAGATGAAATACTCTGCTGGTGGCACAGTTTGAAATGTTTAAGCAATAAAGGGTTAGCTACTCAAAAGAGTAGGTGACAACTTCATGACTCCCCGGAAGCCCATCTAAGAAGTGGAGAACAGACATTTGTGCTTACAGACTGAGATGACTCTAACCATCTGGTTATAAGGTAAGCAAAGATAACCTTGTGTGAGGACTTGAATTCTCCTATGGATGTTCTACTATTCTTCCAAAGTTCACTCTTTTTCTGAGATTAACTTTAATGGTTAGAGTATTCACATTATTGAATTTTCTCTGAGGTAAACAAAATAATTGGAGTATCTAATCTGCTTATGGCATGTTCTAACTACTGGTGTATTGGAAAGAATAGTTGCCAACTGTTTGACAGTCTAGATATCTTTTTCAAGATTGATGTGGTCTACACTGCAATTCTGAAACAATTCAGAAACTATTCAGCAGCATTTTTCTTCTTCTTCCTTTCTACCACCCTTTACCTTTTCTAGCTGATCACTCAGCACTTGTGATGATAATTACTAAATAGATTACACTCTGCATAATCCAGGGATGGTTGTTGTTAATCCCTTGCCGTACTGAAAAAATACTGTTTAATCTTATTTTCCCATTCTTTTATCCAGTTCTTTCTTCTAACTTTGGTGTCCTACCTCCTTATCTTTTTTAAAATGTTTGTAAAGAATCCTGTCAAAAAACATTCTGGAAATCTGAATGAGTTTCTTATCTCTATTTATTAATTAAGAAAAAATAATCTTATGTCACATGAAATGAAATTCATAAGATTGAATAATTCAAGTATAATTTCAGATCCATTTGAAGAAAATAGGCAAAAGTCAGCAGTCAGTGGGCCTTATAATTGCTGCATACTGGAGGAGAAAAGATTATTTAATTTCATCTAAGAGTTTCCACAGCCCATCTGATTCTCTACATGAAAATTATTCAGTTCTGAGAAAAAGAAGTACAAGTTGAAAAACTCAGAGAATTGTTTGCTTATTTGTTTACAAGGGAAATGATGTTATTTTAGTCACAGTGTTTTACATTTGCTATATATGGAATTGTTTACATGGGATTCACTTCTGCCAATGAGTGTAATGAGGTCAGAAGGGTTATTTGCAGACTGGGCAGAGCCATTATTGGACTAGGACCAAGGCTGATGAAGGTGATTCTCTGAAGACAGATGTCCTGTGAAATCTCAGAGTGCTTCTAAAATAGGGTACTTTCAGAGTATCAAATATGTATTGAAAGACCTGAGATATTCATAAGGTGCTAGCTGTCACTTTCCATTTAGAAGAGCAGCTTGAATGCTGTATGAAGTGCTTTTCTCCTGTAATGCATTAGTTAGAGCACTGACCCAAGGTGGAGACAGTCACCTTCCACTTTCTCCTTTGTTCATTGGGACTGATTCCCACCTCCCTCAGATCCAAGGAATACCCAGTGGTGGTGGCTGAGAGAAGCTTAACTCTCCATTTCTTATCAAGCTGCTTCTTCGCAGAGCTGGAAAAAGTTAAAAGTTCAATGGACGTTAACTACACTGAGGAAACATGACTGTGTTCACTGAAAGCTGGTATGTTCAACAGAATGCATGTATTTCAAAATATTAAATCAATAAACAAATAAAATTCAGATAAAGCAGTTACAATAGGACAACTGGCTCAATAGCTCACAAGTGTAGTTCTCTGTATGGAAAATGCAAAAGTATTCCTCAATATTATCCATATATACCCAACATCCCTTGGTAGTGCAAGCCCAGGCTTAGCTAACAGTGACTTCATGCAATCATCAGAGGGAGATCCTTAAAAGATACTACTCCAAATCCCAATGCTGGTTATGATGCACAACCTTTGATAAAACACGTAAATGAACAGACAGTGAGATTTATTTAATGCTGTATAGCAAGCCTTGGGGTTAGGAGTCCAAAATCTTTGACACAGCCAGCTTTAGTCATTAGAAGGAAGCTATTTCAGTAAGGAATTATTACAACCCTGGGAGTTCTTTGGTAATGGTTCATCACCAAGGTACACTGTGGACCTTAATAGTGCCTTACAATGTCAATATGTGTATTATTTAAGCTTCCTATCATTTTAGCCGGCCAGAAAGGATAAAATCCACCCTCATGCAGCAGAACAGAATGTGGTCAATTCATCACACAAGTCCCACATGAGTCCTTAAAATGTATTTTAACTCGGATGACAGTGACACATAAGCCATCCTTGAAGTCTTCTGCCCACAGCTGGACTTCACCTGTGAATAGAAAAACATCAATTCACAAATAAGTTATTTTATGAAAAATTTCAACCTCAGTCAGATTAGTTAAATGATATGAAAAATTCTTCAGCATTACCTGCACTATCTGAAACACGTATTTCAGTACAGTTTTGGGTAAGCAAATATCATAGAAAAAAGAATTCAACGTCAGGCATCCAGCTTCTGCATGATGGCCAAAAAAATGCAGTAATTCCTATAAGATACTTAAATCTCAACCCTTTGTCTGTGTTCCATTCCCTTTCCTTCCTTTGTTCTTTTCCTTGTAAGTTGCCAGAACTACACAAACAATGGAGTTTTCGATACGTATTTTGCATAAAAAAATAAGAAAGTTCGGCCTGATCTACTATTTTCAAAAATATTCTCTAGATAAAAGAAAAAATTTTTTTGTTTAGCTTCATGTACTAAGATTTTTTTTCATTTTAAGCACTCTTTGATTATTAAGATGTTATTTTTTAAAAACAAAATTATGTAACTTTTTAAAATAAAAAACTGCATTCTAAATTAAAACTTTTCCTTTAGAAAATGAATTTTCAGTTCATTTTCTGTCACTTTTTGTGAGTTCATTCATCTTAGGCTTTTAATAATCCCTGAAACTGCTCTAAAGCCCAAGAAGATTATTGAAAGTATCTGTTCAGTTTTGGCTCTCAGTATTCAAAGTAATGTTAAAAACAAACAAACAAAAAACCCCTGCAGATGTTTTGAAAAAGATGCATTGTACTGAAGCAATCACAGGGTTTTTTTAACCTAAGTTTTATATTAATGTTTCCTTTGTTCTCACCCTTCTGTTTTACCAAGAAATTGGTAATGATATAAACATGTTAACAAGTGAAGATATCATAGAATCATAGAATCATAGAATGGTTCAGGTTGGAAGGGACCTTAGAGATCATCTTGTTCCAACCCCCCCGCCATGGGCAAGGACACCTCCCACTAGACCAGGTTGCCCAAAGCCCCATCCAGCCTGGCTTTGAATACTTCCAGGGAGGGAGCATCAACGACTTCCCTGGGCAACCTGTTCCAGTGAATGTTTCTGAAATGAAACATATTGATAGATAATTTAAGTTCTTCATCAGATTCCATGCATGTCTGCAGGAAAACAATACATAAGGTGAAATGTGATCTTTTCTGTTTATTTTTACTGGAACTTGAGAAGTCAATAGAAGAAATTCCTTCTTCTTCCTTGCAGAAGAAATTGCTTATTCACAGAAACTGTCCAAAGCCCAAGTATTTATAGTTGTATGCATCCTCTGCCTTACTATTAAGTGATAAAACGCCAAAAATCAGAAACTGGGCTTAAGGGAAATCCATCAGTTCATATCCATTTCCTCTAAACATTTTCCTTCAAAACACTTTGCAGTTAACAGTCTCGTAGATACAGATGTACCTAGGACACAATGGAGAGAAGTCAGTCTTTACAGAATTAAGAAATGTAAACTTAAGTTAACAATAACTAACATTTCTTTCGGACATGTCCCCCAAGTAATAGTACACTGAATACAATGTGGTCTATTTGTAGGCCAGCAATTAGTGGTGTACCTCAGGTGTCAATACCGAGTCTAGCCCTGTTTAACATCTCCATTAATGATCTGGATAATGAGGTAGAGAGACCTGGACAGTCTGAAGAAAGAGCTGACAGGAACCTCATGGAATACAAGGAGAAGTGCAAAGACCTGCACCTTGGGAGAAAAAAACCCCATGCACCACTACATTCTGCAGGCCACCTAGCTGGAAAGCAGCTCTGTGGAACAGGATCTTGTGGCTGTGGCAGACACCAAGCTGAATATGAGGCAGCAACGTGCCCTCGGTGCAAATAAGGCTAGAAGTATTCTTAGCTGTATTAGACAAATCATTGCCAGCAGGTCAAAGGAGATTAAGCTTTCCCCGCATTCAGAAGTGGTGAGGCCACACCTGAAGTGCTGTGTCCAGTTCTGGGCTCCCCAGTACAAGAGACATAGATATAATGGAGAGAGTTGAATGTAGGGCCACAAAGATGATCAAGGGACTGGACCACCTCTCCTATGAGGAAAGACTGAGAGAGCTGGGACTGTTCAGCGTGGAGAAGGCTTGGTGGGGATCTTATCAATATCTATAAATACCTGAAGGGAGAGTGCAGATAGGATTGAGCCATGCTTTTTTCAACGGTGTCTAGTGACAGGAGATACAAAAATGGGCACAAACTGGAATACAAGAGGTTCTGTCTGAATGCCAGGAAGCAGTTTTGTGCAGTGCAGGTGATAGAGCACTGGCACAGATTGCCCAGAGAGGTTGTGGGGTTTCCCTCCAAGATCTCCGAAAGCCATTCAGACAGTCTTAGGCAAGAGGCTCTCATTGGCCTCACTTGAGATATAGGACATTGGACCATGACCTCCATAGGTCCTTTCCAAACTCAACCATTCTGTGACTCTGTGAAGGTAACCAAGAAAAGTGAAAACAGTACTTCCAGAAATTGCAGCTAATAGAAAAATATCAAGAGTCATAAGATGACTTTTTCATGTTTCAGCTCTTCATGATATTGTTCATGAGAGGTAGCAATCACTACATATCACAAGCTTTTATTATATTTTGAAGCTGAAGTCATAAAACTAAGTTCAATCTTTATGTTAATGTGTACAAAAGCCAGAAGGCTGTTCCCATTACTACAAGTTTGCTAAATAAATAAGCATGCTGAGTCCTTAAAAAATGGAAAGACTAGCAGTGGATTCATAAATTTTACTCCTTGAACACATCAGTGCATAAAGAATATGCATACTTTTGTTATCCAGTATAACTGCAATGCTTTCACTTAATGATATGCAACATGACTATTGCAGTTAGTACAGTATGTGGCCATATATTTTTCTGTATTATCTTTTGTTATTTTTATTTTTCGTAAACTTCTCACAGGTAGCACAGCTCTTTTTATCCAGGCAAGTTCTTTGGACACACAGAATAACAAAGGCAAGTGTAAAATCTTCCATTTCTCCCTGCTGAGAACAACAAAGCAGCAGTTGAAATGAGGATGCTGTGTTTTGAAAACATACAAAAATTATTTTAACAACAAAGGAAATTATTTCAACCCTTCTTTGAATTATTTATTTTCAAGTTGCTCTGTGATGCATTGTTCAACTGGAGAAAATGAAAGTCCACTCGTATAAAGTTGCAATTATTCGGGATGGTCTTAAGGTTAAAAACACAAAGTTGGAAGACAATGGGAATGAGCAAATAATTTCTGAACAACCATGATCTATCTATCTATCTATCTATTTATTTATTTATTTATTTATTTATTTATTTATTTATTTTGGGGTCGGAGCTTTCATTCTAAAACTAAGACAATTGAAGAAAATGAAAAAATTAGTCTTTATTTTTCCACCTATAAGAATAGGACTACTAAGAACAAAGACTAATTAATCATCCTTGTGTGGCTTAGACTTTTGTCCAGAAGATCAATGTGAAAATACGAGGCTTTATTTGTGATTTTTCATGAGCATTTGCATTATATTCCCTTCACCTAAGAAATTCCTAGCAAGAGTGTCAAGACTTGGACCACTCTCTTTGAAGCAAGACATCACTGCTCTCTGCACAGTTAAGTTTGAAGAAGGATTTTTTTTCATTCTGTCACTGGTTAGATACTTTGAACTCTTCTGTCCCGCATGTGTGTTCAGTGAACACTAATAACATTTTTTATTTTTCTGCATTGATCCATTAAGTGTTTTTGATTTTATCTTTGCTAGCACAGTGCTCTCATAACAGACAGCAAATAAAGCTTCTTTTATTCACACTGGGCTTCTTTTGGAACTGAGATGCTTAAAATCTACTATATTTTGAAATTTGAATGGAAGTGTCTTGGTAATTTGTTTCTATGAAGAGCTATCGTGGAATGAATATGACAGCTCATAGGTACAAGATTCCCTTTCCCCAGTGTGCCTCAACTCATTTCCAAGTAATTAAATTTAGTTATAAGAGGAAGGCTCATTCACAGTTTTATTCAAGTTTAAGCACTTCCATCAAACCCAGTGGAAAAGTATTTTTCTAGCTTTCTGAGATTACCAGCAGTCTACCAATCGGCAAACATTGCTTCAGCACAACTAAAAATAATATATATTTTTTTTACATCTCTTTTATGTCAGAGATTTTTCATCAATTAGCCACAGCTACACTTCAATCAGTGAGGTTGATGCTAAAATGTCTATCAGTTATTTTTACACCATCATGAAGTAGTCTGGCTGAATACATGCAGACATTAGCTTGGTATCTCCATATTTCTTGAAGTGAACTCAAAGTTGCCAAAAAGCTCATTCTGCTTTTATCTGTATTAGAAACAAAATACTCTCTAAACAGCTACTGTAACATGAAGGAAGTTATCCTGACTGAAGGATTGAAGCAGTGCTAAGGACATGAACAAATTTAAAGGATGCTGAAAACAGGATAGAACAATTTCCTTATAAGAAGATGTTTGTTGGAAAAATAGAGCCTAGATTCTCAAATCAATTTAATTCCTAAACACGTTATATTCTTTTGATGCAATGCAGCACTAGCAATATTTGTTTTCCAATGACACTGAAAGGCCTCCCACTTAGGACTGGTGACTCCATTGTGCTCAATGTTATGCAAATACATTTAAAAGGTTCTTATGTTATCCTTTGTAAAACATACATACAGGAGAGATTACGAGGAAGGAAGCACTATTCCCAATTTATGAAGAAAAAAAACAGAACGAGAAAGGAACCAGAACCTCCACTGTCACATTCCTGCTATGGCCAGCCAGTCTAGCACAACGGAGAAGAACATCAGTTCTCAGACAGTGTGCCAGCACCACAAAAATGCTGAGAGTCAACTATAAATGCAAAGCTTTGGATAGAACCAGACACAATCAAGAAAACAGGAGTAGAGTTAAAGCATATAAAGGAAGCATCTGTAGAATAGGTATCTCTGTGGTGAACATTCATTAACATCACAAGAGCGAAAGTAATTTCCAAGGAATACAAGAATGTTTTTTTTTTTTTAAGTAAATGCAGTGACTGATTTCTCTGTTATTGCACCAATAAAATAAAAGCTACTGAATAGGGTCTTCAGAAGACAATCTACTTATGGTAATGTTCATAAAGACAACAAATATTGCTACAATTTCTTCATCTCTCTCTCCCCTATATCTCAATAGTCTCCCTACACCATGATCCAGAATTTCTATTTTCTTTTTACTCCCTTTTCTACCCCATCTGTTGTTTTCCTCACATACTTGTCCTTCCTCTCTGTTACAGCTTTCTCATGCTTCTTCACCTCATACCACATCTTTCAAGCCTTTAAGCACTTTCAGCCTCTCACGTTAGTGTTTATTCCAGCTTCTAATAGCACTACCACAGTTCCTATGAAAGCCATCTCAGTGCAATGTTACAGCATCCTAAACTGACACAGGGGGATTGCAGTGTCATTTCTGTCATTGCCCACTGAACAATCCTGTGGTCAGAAATGAATCCTGCTAAAGGAGCTGGCTAACAGTCTACTGGAAAAAAAATGAAAAATGAGAAAGGGAAAAAGTACTGAAAGCATATTTTTCTATCTTGGGACCACAACTTATCTCTGGAAGGCATAATCATAAAAAAAAAAAAAAAACACAAATAAGAAATTCTTTTTTTTAATGTATTTAGAATATTGCACAGGGAAAGTTCAAAGGGCAAGGGCTCTTAACAAACACCTCAAAGGAGAAACTGCTCTGATTTACCTATTTATTTATAGAATAAGTAGAAGGGTCAAGACAAGCTTCTGGTTTCCAAGCGGGAACCTCTCAAGGAGAAGGAATGTTTTTTTCTGGTGCAAGTACCCGCATAAATACACAAACATACATTTTGTCCTTCCCTTGTTATACAACACACATGGGATGTGGACTGATTTATACCTGCTTTTACAGACTTTAAAAGTTTTCCCTTAGCCCAAGCTGAGATGGCAGTTTCTCTGTAAACAGGCCCTTGCTTGTCAAGTAGGTCTGTGAGCATCACAGAGCATCAGCAACAAGCGTCTGCTGGCAGAAGGAGAAATTCCCCCAAGGAACTCACTCTGATCTGCCATCTTGGGTGAAAGTCTTATAAAAGCCCCCAGAAACCTGATTAAACATCAGGCATTCATCTAGAAGGTCTCTTGTGGCTTTTTCATTACTGTAATGGCCCATAGTAATAAAAGGTGACCGACTCTGTTACCCTTTAGAGGTCCTACCCAGGCCGAAGGATTTCACATCCTGCAGTCTGCTTGTTACTTAGGCTTTTGAATGAAAACCAGGATTTGGAGGCCAATGAGGACTCTGTTTACTATTCCATGATAACAATAATAGTAATAATAATAATAACAGATAGTTTATTGCATTCAGAAATCTGAGCCTTGATTTTAAAGTTCAGAAATATCCCAAAAACTCAGGGAGGTATTTTCTCGTTCAGGTTTTAACAGCAGTTGCAATTTCATCACATACCTCTTAAATACAAAGTGAAGCATGAGAAAAAGAGCTGTCAGGTCCAAAACATACCTTCAATCATCTTCTTAAATATCTCAGTCAAAATCTCACAGATTCACCTTAATTTCAGGACAATTACCTGTGGAATACCCCTAAACCTTGTTGCATGGTATTTGTCATCTCTCTGAAACATTGCCTATTTCCATCAGCTGTTCCCTGAAGCTGAAATACTACAGTATTTGATTCCTTTACCTAATATTCCTACAATTCAAAGATTGGAATGCTTAAATACAAAGTGTATTAGTTCAGGCCCATCTCACACAAACTGTTATTAGTAAAACCACAGCCACACACAACTGACTGTCACTCAGGTGTTTATGGAGGCAGAAAAAAAAATCCCATTCCACCTCACTGTTAATCAATCTTTGTCACTCCACCAAGTTCTTTTATCTGATAAGCTCCCCCATGGCTAGGAGAAAGAAAAAAATCCCATAAATAGAAGCCGTGCAGCCTAAACCAGCAGGCTGAAGGAAATGCGCACCAGGAGGAACACAGCTGCACTTGGTAGCCTCTGGTTTTCAGGCCAGCACAAGTCACTCACACACCTGCCACAGTCAGAGGTGGCCGACACATTTTTCCAGCACATGAACAGCACTGTGCTATAGCCACCAGTCTTTGGAGCCTTCCTCCAACACATTGTTTTGTTCATTCCAAATACAGCACACACTCACCATCCAGATTTATGTCTTTCCTTGCCCTTCTCACCTCTCATCAGAGCCAATCCCCATCGTAAGCACTGTCACACTGAGACAAATCCAATTTCTTATACCTTCTGGCTCTGATCCATCAGCAGACTTGGCTTCTACGAGTCAGCCAGGAAGGTAGCTAATCTGTCACAGGTGGCCTGGGCATTATTCCCATTAAAGGCTCATCTGGTTTATGACAGGTCTGAATTATATCCTGAAGGCTGTCCACACCTTTGGGATGCTCAAGACTGAGACTGCACTGCAGTCCAGGATCCTCACGGTCATCCACACTGCCCATGTTTGTTCATATCCTGCACTAAGCTGTGATCAAGTCAACACTTTTGACTTCTTGACAGGGAAAGAGGGGCATAGCTTGGGTAATGGCCATAGCTTGAAAAGCACAGCTAGCTGCTGGGTGCATGTAGCCAGCACAACATCCTGCCATGTACCATGTTATAGTCAATGTCCAGATACAGCACTGACTTGCTTTCCCTCTCCTCAGATGACGCTTTTAGTGAGCCTTTAAACGTCAATGTGCCCCTACAGACAGACCTCAAACTTCTGATACTCTAATTTGGATGATTTTGCATTTCTGAGAACAATGAAAAGCCACAAAAGACTTCTGAAGTAAAATGGATGACCTGGCAAGAAGTAGGAGGTTAGTCAAGAAGCAGAAAAAAACAAGGGCTACCAGTGGTTCTGGAATAGGCAGCAGCACAAGGAAAAGAATGGGAGAGACAGCTCAGTGTGAATTTCTAGTCCTTGCACAGTACTTAAGAGATTTGCTGTCATTCACAGAAGTCACCTGGTGCTAATGTGGAAGCTACTCTTGCTGCTCTCCAGTTCCCTGGCAGAGGGAATGGAGAAGGAAGCTCTTCTGGAGACAGGCAAGAACAAGAGCCAGACAGAATAATTCTAGTATGTATAAACATAGTTAAGATAAATTGCACCAAATGAAAAATTGCAATTTTTTAAATGGAGTTCTGCCATGAAGGTAAATGGAGGATTTTAGCTCCCTTTCATATGGGAAAGTTAACTTCCTATGTTGTTAAATTTTTGTGCCTGAACTTTTTGGACTACAGTTTAGACTCCCAGATCAGATTACTGCTATCCTGGAAAGTACTCTGTCTCAGTGAGTAGGCTGTCAGAAGCAATGCCAGACAGACTGACTTTAAAGTGTTCATCTCAGTAGGATGGTACTCCTCACTTCATCATGGTGCACCTGAAACCCCCAATGATCTCCTTCCTCCTAAGCCTTGCACGTCTATACTACTTAACTATGTTGGCCTATGTAGATTCAGACTAAATAACTCGCTTCCTAAGCTCATGAACAAATACATTAGCTTTTCCTAGTACTTTCTTCATATCGGCCTGTGTTTTTCTCTTAGCCTGTCTCCACACTGGCAGGTGAAATGTCTGCAGGTTTTGCAGGTTTTGAAAGAGGCAATGGGCACAAACTGGAATATAAGAGGTTCCACCTGAACATTAGAAAAATTCCTACCCACTGTGTGGATGATCAAGCACTGGCACAGGTTGCCCAGAGAGGTTGAGGAGTCTTCCTTCATCTAGGTTTTTCTAGGGTGTGTGGCCATTCATCCTCCGGGTATCATCTTTGTCAGAATGTGATCAGCAGACCAGTGAGGAAAATGCTTAAATACTAGGTCAATAACAAGGGATTTATATAGGCAAAGAGAAGTAAGAGTAAACAGAGCAACTTAGAGATAGAATAAAGAGAGAAATTAAGAGAGAGCTTGGTGGTTACTAGGTGCAAGAAAGAGGATAACATGACTACAGCATATCCAATCTTCAAAGGACACAGTTCTTTTTTTTTTTTTTAGGGAAAACTTGTTGAGCAAGCCTGGTATCAAATGTCTTTGGTCACACAATGAGTTCCTCATTCGCCCAGAAACAGTGAAGGTTGGTGTCTTATTTTCTACCAGAAGTTACATTTCTCATAGTGTCTAGTATGAAGCTATGTTTTGGCCTCAGAAGAGAAACAAAACTGATAACATCCTGGCAGTGTTGAACAGATCCGAGGATATATTCAGTTCCACATTCCTCTGCCAGTGAAACAGTTAGGGGCGGCATAAGGAGCTGGGAACTGGGAGGGGACAGGACCAGGGCAGCTGACCCAAACTGACCAAAGAGCTATTCCATACCATATAACATCATGTGATTGGTTTTTTGGGCTTCCTGTTGCTTTTGTTACGGAAGAGGTTAGCCAGGAGGAAGAGTCGCTGCTGGCTGTGAGTCCTTGCTCTGCATATCCTCTTTATATACATATATATATATATATACTGTTATTTCTTTTGCTTTACTATCTTAGTAAATTGCGTTTATCTCAACCCACGAGTTTTACTGCATATTTCTCTACTTCTCTCCCCCGTCCCATTTGGGGAGGGGGGAGGGTGAGTGAATAACTGTGTGGAACTTAGCTGTCTGCTGAGTCAAACCACGACAGTTGGGAGGAAAGTAAGAGGTTTGTTTTAAGATATTCTGTGGGAGAGAATATGATGTAAACGAAATCCTTCTGACTTGAGTGCACACTTTACACTGGTTTCCTCTGAGGAAGAAATAAGTATATTACAATCTGCACTTCCCCCACGGGAGCTGGGATTGCTGTCTGGAACAGCACTGGATTAAACAAATCTGGCCTGAAGTGTCCTGTTCACCAATTTTGATAGCATGGTTCCTGCTGGGCAAGCAAATGTACTGTAACAGGCAGCAGACTGTGACAACGCATACGGCCTTTGGGACACTGCTGTGCAAGTGATTATTTTAATTTTTTTCATGAAGAACACAGATGGAGAGTGTGAGCCAGCATTTTCCAGGTAGGATATATGACTCAGAACATTAAGGGATTTCTGATATTAGCCATAAACTCTTGGTTCCCTGACACTGAGTGTTTCTGTCTGAGAGGGGATGGGAAATCAACAGGAATGTGGTCAGGACAGGTGACCCAGGTGGACCAAAGGAATATCCCACAGCATATAGTGTTACACTCAGTAATAGAAGTTGGGGTAAAGAAGGAGGAGTGGAGAACATTTGGAGTGATGGCATTTGTCTTCCTAAAAAACCATAAAGTGTGATGGGCCCTGCTTTTCTGGAAATGGCTGAACATCTTCCTGCCAATGGGAAATAGCAAATGAATTCTTTGCTTTGCTTTGCTTGTGCATGCAGCTTTCGTTTAAGCTAGTAAATTGCCTTTATCTCAACCTATGAGTTCTCACACTTTCACCTTTCTGAATCTCCTACATCCCGTGTGAGGAGAGTGAGCAAATGGCTGTGTGGTGCTGCACCTCACCTCAGCCCTGGGAAGCTGATGGAACAGTTAATCCTGTAATCCATTTTCCAGGCACATGAAGAACAAGAAAATCAACAGGAGTAGTCACTATGGATTCACCAAGGGACAGTAATTTTTCATCAACTTGATAAGCTTCTATGATGAAATGACTGGCCTGGTAGATGACAGCAGAGTGGTGGATACTGTCTTCCTTTCAAGCTGTTTCCCATAAGGTCCTCATAGACAAGCTGCTGATCTATGCATTGGATGCACAGATAGCGAAGTGAATTGAAAACTGTTCAACACCTTCATTAATGATCTCAGCCATTCTCTGATTCTGTGATATAACTATCAGAGGCCAGTAGTGAACAGGAGTCACCAGTTTTGACTCTCTTAGCTTCAGCCAGCAAACCTGGTGAGATGAAGATGTGAACTGATCAGGACATGAACTTAACACTTAGTAGACAGCGGAATAACTGTGAGCCTACAGCTCTGTTAGAGAGAAGCATCTCAGTGCCAAGACACAATAAATCCAGTCACCCACCTTCAGTGACTTTATATTACACCAGTGTCCTTCAGAACATATAGAATATAGACTTTGATGACAATTTTGTACTGAATCTACTTCATGAAGATTTTTTTTGTAAAAGTCATATTATTGAAATCATGTTTTGTAATTTTTGTTGTGCTGTTGATCAGCATTTCTAGGTTAAAAGACTTCTGTCAAAATCTTTTCATAGATGCTTTCCATTTCCAATTCATCATATTTCTCTCCATTCTATTTCTCTTCAAACACCATGAACAAAAACTGAAAATGACATAAATTCTGTTGAAGTTAGAAGACTGTCATATCACAGAAGATGACCAAGTTAATATACTTAGTATCCTGTCCCCTCATTACATTTAGACTTTAAAACATTTTGTGTTTCATCTATGTTGAGAAGACTTGAATTTCTGGCAAAAAGTTTATTTGACTTTGTAGTGATAGATGGAAGAAATAGTATAGCATCAGTAATGTATAACACATATATACCAGCACGACTTGTTTTGCAAGGATGCAAGATAGGAATATGAAAAAGATCTTATATAAGGTAAGAGAGAATCAGAACCAGATTATTTATATTGCAAGGTAGGATACAAAGATGTTTGCTTCTAGCTTTTTAACACAAACTTTAAATCCCGTATCTTTTAATAGGAAATTGTGCAAGTACCAGAAAATTAAAATATTTAATCTTCAGTCAATTACAGTGTAATAGAGTACTCTTCTTGCTTTTCAACTCTTCCTGGTATTTTAAAGAGCATCTTCTTTTCCTAAGGGTTGTAATACCTTCAGTGTCCATCAAAACTGACAGTTCAGACAGGAATCAGGATTGAATCTATGTTTTCTCTAACCATTTCTGTGAGATTTAAGTGACAATCTCATGACTTCTGGGGACAGTAATTACTATATTTTAATTATTGTAAATTTTTTGCTTTTGTCTACCTATGTCCTTGTTAAAGAGATGTTTCTGTATGAATGCAAGGGCATATATTCCAACATTTCTTCCTGTGGCATGTTTTATAACGTTTGTTATCTAATTCAGTTGATGTGCTGAGACGTATGACTTGATTATTACCAAGAGATCCACAAGTTTCTTAAGAGCTGAAATATGTGGTGTTAGCAAACTAAATTAGATTATGTTCTTAAATTTTTTGATGTTTGCATTCATCTTGGGTGCAGGGGAAAGCAGGATGACAATTTATTTTCCAGATGCACAATCAACCTGACAGTTACAACTAAAGTGAAAGTCCATCTTAGAAAGTAGTTTCTGAAAAGAATGAGATCACTCTTCAGCAAAAGTTGTCTTAGGATCATTCAGCACTTTTAAGAGAAATGACTGTTTTCTATTTTTTCCAATCTTGTTTATGTAAAACATATTTACTGTAACTTGTTTTCACTGAGTGAACACTACAGAGATATTATGAGAACTGGTCATCCCAAAAAGGGATATGCCTATAAATTATTTGGTGCATTTTAAATCTTGGTTTTATATTCAGATATTTCTTAAACCTCATGGTAAATAACTTCACTTTTCTAAATCTTTATATCTTATCCTAACCACAAAAAGAACTCAAAAGAAAACAAACAGCTGTGCATTCCCTCACAGCCCTCCCTTCAGTAAAGCTAAAATTCTAGCTTTTTTACATTTCCTTGTAACTTTACTGGCATTAGTGAGAAAACTCCTCCTGTCAATACCCCCTAAAACACTTCGGATGAACTCCCTGTAAGGTCAACATAGAAGAATTGATTCCGCCTTTATTACAACAGAATAATTGAGTATTTCTTGTTAGACTTCCCAAAAGCAGGTCTGGAGTCATACTGGAGGTCAGTATAAATGGAAGACAAGGGTGAATTTTTCTTCCTGCTTTGCTAATTCTGGGGAACAAGAAAGAAGGGAATTGATTGTTGCTAAAAGGGGCCATCTCTTTTATATATATATGTCCAAAAAAATATCCAAAATAAAAACATCACACCAAACCAAACAAATCGAACATACAGGTTATGCTTATTTTAGTTTCAGTCCCTGGAGTGCTGTTTCCTGCAACTTAATTGCCAGTTATAGCAACATGCAAAGTGCAATTAATGTTATCCTGATGCCCACAAGAAATTATTAGTCTGACTAATTGCAGCTGCTTTCTCCCAGGAAAAAAGGGTTTGGGGAGAAGGAGAAAAGAGCATGGGGAACTTAAGTACAACAGAATAGGGAAAGATCTCTTCATAATCTCAGTAAAGACAATATTTGTGCATTAATGTTTGCAGGCAGGCTGTTTTGGAAAGACCACAACACCCTAATCATTCACAAGCACTGAAACTGTTACACGCATGCAAAACATTTTCAAGTTGTGCTCATAATATGCCACTGAAATGAAGTTATCACATCTCTCAATTTCTCTTTGAGAACAAATTCCCATTTAAGCTAGCATTTCCCTAGCAGTGTCATTTTGGGTTTGCAAGCTTTCCTTCCCTTAATTTTCTTTCAACATTTTTTCTTCTCTCTGGCGGGGATCATAGTTTTACACTCCCTTTAAATATGCCCTAGACATACATAAATGACATTGTAGTAAAAAGAGAAAAAGAAATCCGAGACTGTACATGCAATAGCCTCAACCTTAGCAGGGCCAGCTTCGTTTTCACGTGTTATTACTTTTGGTTCTGCAGAAGGATAACAGTGATTTAAGAAACCTTCTGTAGGCTCTGGGCTCTGATTTTTAATGAACTGAAGAAACTTTTGTTGGAATAAGTTAAGTTTACCTTTCTTGCCTTGAGAACAACATCTCAGACGCACATACTGCTCTTGTTATTTCAGAGGAAGTAACGTCAATATCGATAATAGCAAATCTTTTGCTGCTTCATGTGGTCTGTATCCAAAATAAATGTATTATTTCATGGTTCTTCCATCACATCATCTGGATATGCCTCTAAATTTTTGACAAGGAAATCAGAAATTGTGGAGTGATGGAGAGAGATCAAAAACAGAGGTGAGGCATCTACTTTTCCCCAAGGAGCCCTGTTACTTCCTGCTGTGCACCTGTAACTGCTTGCCAAAGTCTGTCATCACCTCCCATTATCTGCAGCTGCATTCATCTTGAGGTCTCTCAAGCTGCTCTTTGGCCAAAGGAGCAGAGCTGCTGTTGAGAATGAAGGATGCTTCTGGGAAATTCCTCTTCAGAGAGAGCTGTGTAAACCTAAGTTTCCAGTTGGTACAGAAATGCTGAGTTTTGCTGTGACCTGAAGGGATTTACAGTCAGAGAACAGGAGCAGAGGTGAGGTGCTGTGGGAAGGAAGTGGATGCAGAACAGCAGATGGAGTGAAGAAGATGAGGTCAAATAAAGTAAGGAAGATACTTGGACATGTGTTACCTGGACATGTGTTACCTGGGCTGTTTTTATGTAGTAATTCAATAACTAGCTCAATGAACTCCTGGAGTAAGGTGGTTATCACCGATTGCTGTTAATACAGCAGTTCCTGCCTTTCGATTTTCCTCAGTCTACCAAAAGAAGACTAGGAATTAAATTTCAAAGATATCACAACATGATGGCATACAATTACTTTTCCACATACAGCAAAAAACTATCAATTTTCCTTCTGATGGAAGTGAACACTGCAAAAGTGCATGTTTCTGTATAATCTCCCATTAACTGCTGTCACATGGATACATTTTCTCTGTGAGGTTTATCTCTTTACTCTGAATGATGGATCCAGATATACCTTCTCAAACTGAACAGTAGCTGCTCCCTCCTTTTATTCTCTGAATTGTGATTCTAATGCTGCACTTTACTGTTGTGCATTATTTTTCCCTTGCACCCAGCAGGCAAACAGGGGGAATTGAATTTCACTTAGCAAAAGAAAAGAAAAAAAAACCAAACACAAAAAGATACACAAGGCACAATGCAAAGCTTCTCATCACCACTATTGAACTTCCAGCCCTGCAGACTGAAGACAATTCTCTTCTGATATTGTGATATACAGAAAAGTTACTTCTTGACTTCATAGAATCATAGAATGATTTGGATTGGAAGGGGCCTTTAAAGATCATCCAGTCCAACTCCTCCTGCCATGGGCAGGGACACCCCGCACTAGATCAGGTTGTTCAAAGCGCCATCCAAGCTGGCCTTGAACACCTCCAGGGATGGGGCATCCACAGCTTCTCTGGGCAACTTGTTCCCTTGCCTCATCCTCCTCATAGTAAAGACCTTTTTCCTAACCAAAACTTAATTGTCTTTTATTTAAAAGTATTACCCCTTGTCCTATCACTACTCACCCTCATAGAAAGTCCCTCTCTGTCTTTCTTGTAGGTCAGAGGACACTCTGATTCATCGAAGGAAATAAAATATTTCAACCTTCACTAATAGCAGATGTCCTTAACAATTTGGAAAAGAAGTAATACAGTTATTTCAACAACGTGACTTCCAGAAGTCAACTACATTAACATAAGGAACAACATATAGAATATATACCATGCAAAGATGTAATTGTGACTGAAATACATAAATTAAAAATCAATGCTTTGGGATAGTTTAGAGTTTCAAAAATATCTTCCCATTTTATTGTTCAAGAAACTTACAAGAGATTTTTTACCCTCTAATTTTTAATGAAATGATAAAAAGTTCCTTTCTCCTGCAGCAGTTTTTCAATTATGTTCTCCTTGACTTGCTTAGGTTTGACTCAGCACATACTATCTCATTGTCTAAACAGACAGAGATTCTGAAAGAGACTTTACACTCTTACCTTTCAGGAGAGACCACACAAAGATAAAGGTGGCTGGCACAGGCACATAGCCCTGTTCACCTCATCAACAAATAGTACTTGAAAAGGAAGGCCAGGAGGTTCTGCACTTTCCCCTTTGGCTGCCCAATTCCTGTCTGACAGGAAAAGATCAAGTGAAACTATAGATTTCCTTTGTCTTCCTTAGAGCAGAGTCAAATCCTGAAGGAAATTATTTTCTTATGGCTGGGAATGGGAAAAGTGTTTAACATAAAGGCCCTTCAGTCATAGGGTCACCAGAGGGAAGTTCCTCTCACAGCATGATCAAATGCAGGAATATCTACCTTAGCACATATTCATGACTATAGTACAGAAATATAAATTTATGCACATACCAGTACAGGTGAGAGAAATACTACCTTAGTGATATAATAACCTTTCATAACAGAAGCAGCATGGTATGTATCAGTTATCATATATCATGTATTCCATGAAGTAGTCCATTCTGGAACCAACCTTTAAAGCCTTCTATCTTGGTTCTGTGCATAAACAGAAGAGTGAATTCATGCCTTCATGTATTTCATTTCTGGGAAACTTTTCCTTGCATAGAGCCTCAGTATGCTGACTTTAATGTTATTTGTATTTATTTGGACAGATCAGATGAGCATAAGCAAATATTGTGCTCAAAAATCGAAGTCATTTCAAGACACTCTATTAGATTATCTAAGAAATTTTGGCAGCAAGATAGAGATGTTCAAAAGTATAAGGGAATGCTTGGGGATTTTGTTTGTTAATTTGTTATTTGAGTATTCAAAATTTAGTCAACTTTTTTTTAAAGAAAATTCCAACAAAGTTTCTTAAAATTTTTCTTGTATTTTCCATTTTTCTCCCCTCACCCAAAGGAAACAATAGAATCATAGAATGGCTTGAGTTGAAAGGGACTTCAAAGATCATCCAACACCCTGCCATGGGCTCATTGCCACCCACCAGATCAGGCTTCCCAGGGCCTCATCCAACCTGGCCTTGAACACCTCCAGGGATGGGGCATCCACAACACCTCTGGGCAGCCTGTATCAGGACCTCACCACCCTCTCCGTGAAATTTTTTTCCCTAATGTCTAATCTAAATTTCCTTTCTTTTAGTTTAGTCTTTCAGTTCTTCCCCCTTGTTCTATCACTATTAGACCATGTAAAAAGTTGGTCTCCCTCCTGATTGCAAGTCCATAAATCAAATCAAAGAAACTAACAGAGTGCAGTGGTATACTGTAGGAAATTTTAAACAAAAGTAAGTAATAAGAATGCATGGAATATGACTAGGTTTCTATTATGGTAGAAAACTGGAGAGGTTATGGAGCCAAGCTGTCCTTCTCAGTGGCATGATACGTAACAAGAAGCAGAGCCTGGCATGGGAGATTCAGATTGGACATAAAGATAAATCACATCACCAGGAGGGCAGCACATAGCATATCTACAGACCCTCTTCCATGGAGGATTTCACAGCTTGGCATCTCGAGCTCAGGTGGCCTGATCTACAGATTCTGATTTTGATGAAAATCTTGGCTCCAGATATTCCTTACAACCAACAATACTACAATTCCACTTTTAAATGTCATGGAAAACACTGTAAAAATGAAGGCTTTAAAAATAATGAGGATTTATTTCATATCTGAAGAAAAAAAAGGACACAAAAGCTATTGAACACAGACACATCAACAGGAATAATAATTTGTTGGCACTCTGTTTTGTAATATTGAATGATGAAAAATTGATAACATTATGCAACAGAGAATGCAATAAGCAAAATGCAGTGATGGAGGCTACAATTCTTAAATAAAAGTATTCTTATTTCCTTTAAAAAAAACAATCTTTTAACAAGGCTCCTTACCCTCTGAGAAATACTTGTCACATCAGTGTCTTTGTTGCACTGGATACAAATGCAATCCATCTGAAGAAAATATCACAGGGAACCAGCTGTTGAACAAGCAAGAAGTCTTTGTTTGGGCCTCTCTGTTCTGACTGAGAAAATACTAAGTCCCTTTAATTAGTACTCCGCTAAATAGAGCTTGGATTCCTGTCCTGCTGCTGCATACATGATGAAAAGGTACTCTCCATCCTTTCCACATCCCCAGGACACTCTTTCACTGGGTATAATAATTGTGACAATGCATCTGTAATGACTACAGCTGGGCAACATTTTCCTAACAAACCAGAAATAATTTTCAAAGCTTTCAGCAATCTTGGGCAAACTTCTGGCTGTGTTTCAGTCAACCAGAGTCCATATTCTGGGCACACTTCTTTGCCAGGCTTTGGCTGAAGCTTGTCCAGTGATGCTTATGCCTAGAAAGGTTTTTCAACGTCATCTGGAAGTCACATCAGCTGGTTGACTATGTGGTTACAAAGACCTAGCAGGGCCCAGTTCATTATTTTCAGATATATTTCTGAGCCCTTTCAGAATGAAGTTCAGATCCAGAACTCTTAAGTATAAATCTATGGAATATAAACCAAAATAAATAATAAAGTGCCCTTCAAACCCTCTGGCATAAAAATCGTGTTTCACATAGTCTCAGCTAAATTTTCTTTGTTTCTATGTAATTAGGTCTTTATTTTTCAGAGGATTGTTACAGGTAACTTTCTGCTTTTGCTTGCCTTTTCACAATAAATACATTTAAGCTTACAAGTTCAAAACTATCTCTTGAGACAACTGAAGTTAGCTATAAAGTGGAGGAGAAAACTCGAAGTGGAACAGAATGGTCCCTTTGCCTGACATGTCTCCTTTGATTTTCGTAAGTGCTTTACTTAGTTATATGTACACATCTGTCTAGGAAGCAAGACTGTAAACAAGAATTAGATAGCTTTGTAGCTGTAATGCAATTTCAGTCCTTTCTTCAAAACATGTATTAGAGATATACATGTATGCATGTATACATGCATGTATACATGACATCTATTTGTGATTGTCACGGGAGAGAGGGAGACAGAGAGAGGAGGAAAGATGTGCTCATTCATGAGGACTTAAGTCTCTCTTTGACAATAAAACAGAACATGGAGTTGGAATAAAATAAACAAAAATAAACAACAGAAAACTCTAGATTTTGAATAAAGTTGTATCAGCTGTTCAGGTGAGATGCATTCAGATATTTCAGCTGAGTTACCTAATAAATTCACAGAACTACAGACAGATATTGAAAATACAGAGAGATTCCAAGTTAGACGTAGTATCAATCTTTTGGCATTGTACCCTGGTAATATTTGGTAAGTCTAATTTTCAACCCTTTCAAATAACAGTAAGTGTATCCAAAACCACATAAATAAATGTAATCCAAATCATGTAGGGATAACAGATCAATGAATAATGTGGTTTGTGAGTTCACTGAAAAACAGTCAAAGTGGATTAGTTTTCTTGAGTAATCAGTGAATGAAATTAAAAACAACAAAACAGACAGCATATCTGGATTACACTGCAGTACTGGCTACAGCATTACAGGAAATTTCATTTAAATCATTTTAAGTACAAAAATTATCAGATAGAGCGCAAACAGGCTGTGGGGACATGACAGATGATAGCACAGCAGAAAGGTGGTGGAATAAATCCAAAACAGCACAAAAACCAACAGTAGGCTCAGTCTCATCAACCTCCCTTATAGAGGCCTGACAAAAGGAGGTGAGAAGTATGTAGAAGATACTTGATGCAAGGGATGCTACAAGCACCCATGGATTCTAACAGAAGGGGACACTCAGCAGCTATAAAATCTGACAAAAAAAAATAGTTAATTTACAACTTTGTTATGAAATTACAAGGCAATATGCTGCTGTGGCAACAGGAAACATGGCGCCACATTGGGAATGATAACACCTGGTGTCTTAGTTTCTAACTGAAACTTTCTGTCAGTGTCTGCTACAAAGCTGTGTTTTGGTTCTAGAAAAAAAACAAGGCTGATAACACCCGGTAGCGCTGAACAGAACCAAGGACATTTGTATGCCTCTGCCAGGAGAGTGAAGAGGCTGGGGGGGCCGCAGGGAGCTGAGAGGGGACAAGAACGGGGCAGCTGACCCAAACTGACCAAAGGGATATTCCATACCATATGACATCATGTAATATAAGGAAGGGAAGTGAGCGGGGAGGGCCCGTTTGCTTGGGGATTGGCTAAGCATTGGTTGCGGTCAGTGAGCGATTGCTTTGTACAATCACTTGTTTTGTATATAATTATCATTACCATTATTTTATTCTATTTTCCTTTTCTGTTAGTAAATAGTTTTATCTCAACCCACGAGTCCTACCTTATTTCTCAATTCTCTCCCCAATCCCAGCTGGGAGGAGGGGGGAGGGTGAGCGAAAGGCTATGTGGGGTTTCCAGCCCTGCCGGCTCAAACCATAACACCTGGGTATTAATCGTAGCTGTGTTGTATGACAGTGGGTCAGGGCTTTTAACTTTTTTGAGTGTTTCCTCTTTCTCAAGGTGTTGTCTGTTTAATGAATACAAACTCTAAGTTCACCGTAACTGGAAACATTCCCATTCAGTATTTGCACAGAATCTAGGACACCAGGACATGATCTGGACCACAGCCTCTGCAACACTTTTCATGCAAATAAAAATGGAGAGCAAAAGCATGACACCAATTAAAACAGTCAAATTTTACTTACACCTGCTCTAGCAAGAGGTTGAATTATTGTATGGTTGAATAACCACCATATGTTCCATGAATGAATATCCACAGTTCCCCTCCACCTTCTCCATGTAGAGTTAATCATTTGTGAAGCAGCATTTATTCGCCATTCATTCAAATAAGGAATGGAAAATGGATTTTACCTACTCTAGAAAAAGAGATGCCAGTATTTCTCATGTGTTTGCAATTGTTTGCCAAGAATCAGAAGCAATGGTGGGGGGCGGGGAGGAGTATTTATGTAACAAACTATAGTTTCCACTGTTTGAATGCTAATCCTAACAGAAAAATTGGGGAGGAGGGATGTTCCATTCTCTTTTATTGGAAGTTAAATTAGTCTACATTTCATACAGAGTAAGAGACCAGTTTCCAGAAAGCAGGTATTTTATTGAAAGTTCAAGATATATATTATGTACGGTAACTTGCTCATATTGCCTTACCTCTCTGCTAGAGCATCTCTCTAGTCCATCTTTTTATCAGCCACAGTCATCAACATGATTCAAGACTCAAAAAGTCCTCGAGTTTTGTCTTGTGCCCCAAACAGACTCTGAGCCAATAACCTTTGTAATAGCACAGAGCAGCAGGCATACTTGGAAATACATGCAAAAGTAAACAGCATGATATCATTCAAAGAAATAACATTTACAGAATAATATGAACTCCTTGAGCACAAAACTGAATAAATACGGGCATTACATCTATTAGCTGCAAATGAATAAAACAGTATTTATAAAATGGGTAATTTGGATCTGATTAATGTTTATAAATGTGTTTACATAAGAATTGGATATTAACCTATAGCTTTAAAGGGTTTAATTAGCCTTGGAATATTGTCTCAGTGTACAACGAAAAATAACTAATTCACAAAGGAAAATGCAAAGGAGATCTGCAAACCCAAACGAGGTCAATTAATTAAGCAATTTACATAAATTTAAATGGTTATTTTCAGGGCAATTTTGACATTTTGCACTTGCTATTCCCATCACACCAACAAAAATACTTTTCTGTCACCCTATTTATATGATACATCAATCACCTCATGGGATCACAGCACAGCAGCACACACTGCAGTATAACAGCTTCCACACACAAGCTTCCTGAACCGTGCAGAATCTAGCATCCCATTTCCAGCTGTACTATCTTATCACCAGCAGATGCATTTACAGCCTGTTATAGCTTCATTCTTACCTCCAAATGGAGAAAAGAATATGAAATATGACTTCATCTCCATTACATTTTTACACCCTGAATACCAAACAGATGGTAACAATTACAGATGGGAGGATATTTCTCACACAAGATGCCAAATGCTGCATAGCTCACCAACTGAAATCTGGAACAAGTCACTTAATGCTTTTAGTTTATCCAAATCTGAGCTGGTGAAAAAAGGGAGAGGAATTTGGCCAAACAGTTACATATTCCCACGGTTACCCAGGGAATACTACAGTAGCAAACTCCTCCTAATACAGCTGTGTCCACAAAGGCCCTTCACTTTCTTCTATTGCCCTTATAATCACCACAGCAAGTTTACTAACTCAGATGTAAGAAGAAAGGAACTTGCTCGAGAACGGAGATCCTTCTGTGGCAATTTCTGTATATGCTTATTTTCAGAGTAGTCCTTCACAGGAGTAAAAGGCAGTTGCTCATCCCATATTGCTCTGTACTGGCTCAGCTGTATCGATCTACCAGACCAAAGCCACAATTCAAGAGCTGGTGGTGTGCAGGGAGCGCTGCTCCCCAGTATCACCCAAATTTCAGGTCCCTGGTGCATCATTAACACAGGACAGTTTGCAACAGCTTCTTCTCTCCTTTGGTCTTCAACTCCAGAAAACTCCAGAACCTCTTGTAAAAATATACTCTTTTAGTTCATGTCTGCTTCAATGAGAATAATGTGGGGCCATTATCCAAGGCTGCAAAATAAAGTGAATGCCACTGTATAGCAAAAACTGTTATTTTACTATAATGTAATATTGCACATACTCTGATACATTTTATGACGTGCTTCATGGATTATGACATTCATGGATTACTACTGAAAACAGTAAGTTATTTACTGAGACCTTCTATTTTACCTCTATCTCTTTAGTAAAATTGCAAGTGATACTTTCACTGTATTGTTTCTTTGTCAATATAATAATTCTTAAACTACACCATAAATTGATGTAAATAAGCATTCTTAAATAAAACTGACTTACACTAGTTAAAAACCAGACTTTTGTATATGATATATGTCAAATGCTAGCACAGAACTGAAAATGTGAAATATAGTCCCCTAAAATTAAAAGAAACACTGAGGAAACTAATAATAACTAATTCTATGATTCTATGAAACACTGAGGAAACTAATAAGAAATATTTTTGGTTTCTTTCTCTTGGTATCACTCAGCGATATTTGAGATTTTTTAAAAAGATGTGTTTTAAAATTGACATTAACATGAAAATCTTGAAATATGTATGCATGGAAATCTGTAAAACTCAGGATCTGAAATAATGTAGTCGAATTAGTTCATGATATTTCATTTGATTTGAATTCTTTTTAATGTCTGCCTTTTTTTTTTTATTTTTGTCTAGATCAAAGTATATTTCAAAATAAAAACAATTTTAACTCCAATAAGACAGAAAGCATTCATTTAGAAAAGGCCATTTTCATCCATTTCAATATTTTTCCCCTTGCTACTTTTGCTAGGCTGTCTTTTCTTTCAAAGATTTGTGAATGTACATACAGAGGAGATACTGTACATAGAGGAGAAAAGCAGGTCCCTTTCCCTAACTCATTGCTTTTCTTGTTATTTATAATTACAAAATTCTTACAAACAACATAGCCAGTAAGCTTTCCTGCATTTAATCCCTTGCTAGCCCACTTTGCTGTCTTTCTGCTATGTACCACTAAGTCTCTTAAGTATGTTATTGCAATTGTTAAAAAATGGCAACAGCAGAAGTTACTTCCCCAACTTTTCTATGCTGCAGCTTTTCTTTAGAGGCTGCTTTTTAAGCACCCACAGTCTTTCCATCTGTCTCAGGCTCAGCCTAGTCACGTAGAAACCAGCATTTCCAAACAGTTTAAAGGAAAAGATATATGAAGAAAAGAAGTGATTAAGACAACCAGCAGCTGGCAAAACACTGGAGAAGATCTACAAGATCAGGAGACATTACTTTCACAGATTTTATCTTTTCTTCTGCAATGCTTCAGGGCTGAGTGAGTTTTGGTTATAAATGCCCAGCAAAACCTTTTACACCACAACATGGGTCACTGAAATCAGAATTTCCTATTCCCAACAGCTTTGTTATCAGGCAGAAATCCTCGAGACCCAGCTGAAATTTCTAGTGATAAACTTGAAAAACTTGAAGAACTGTCTTCAATTCAGCAGATAAACTATTCACAAAGGCTGCACTTATCTTGTTGAATTTCCTCATATTTTGAGTTAGTGCTTGAAGTACTAAGTCTATGATCTAAGGGTCTTTCTGGTCTTTCCTTATCCTCTTCCATGAGAAACTTGGAAGATTTCCTCCTGACAGTGGAACAAAAAAATCAAAACTTTTACAGGATGGGAATACCATGACCTTCCCAGCTGTAATTCAGTGCACAATCTAATCTGAAGTATTTAAAAGCTCCAATATCTGTTATAAAGTTTATAACCCATTGGGAATTATTCCTTGTCTCCTGCAACAAAACAATTGAAAGGAATGGCTAGGGAGCTAAAATTCATCTGCTACTGGGAGAGAAATGCAGAGTTCACACTTGCATTTTCAGGATGAAGGCAACGCTTTATCTGTTGCACTCTTTGAAGGAAAAATAGCTGACATGCTATGATAAAGGTTTGAAATTTAAGGGATATATGGGCTTTCTAGTGAAGGTGGTTAAGAAGAACAGTTTAAACAATTCTGAGATATCTTGCCTGCATCTTTGGCCATTCTTATGCCCTTTAAGATCATGATAGCCATTTATTCAAGTGTGGAGGACCCATATTCCACAGCACCCTGCAGTATAGGAGCTGCATTCTCACATAAATGGCTTAAGCAGCATGCAGACCTCTCTATAAAAGCAAATGCAACCCCCATGCTGCACTGTGACTAAACGTAGAATCCTCCTTTCCCCAGGCACATTGCCTCTGTGCTACTCACTCTCCTTCCACATTCCCTCCTCTCCCAGAATAACTGGAATCAACACGTTGGTATTTTTCAGAAATAGGTGCCATGCTTGCAAAGTACAATTCTTGCTCCCGGGCACGTAACGGCTGCTCTGTGCCCTGGTTATGAATTTAATAAACTCGACTGTTACCAAAGGTGTGATCTACTGCATCTGCTTATGCTGGAAAATATATCAGCTCATTCCTAAGCAGTGATGGGCAGGCAGAGACCCAGGTAAGAGTGGGTCAAGCGTACAGAGATTTATATCGAATTTGGCAAAAGTGATTCTGTTCCACAAAGGGTTTAAATGTCCATATTACCAAGTCTTCCTTCAAATTCTCTGCAGAATTTCCAGATATGTCTTAACTCATAAATCAGAGCCAAGGCACAAGTCTGAACACTGTCCTGAGATTGTCACTACAGATTAATTATTAGCACAGTCCCTCGCATGTTTTTTCCCAGGCTAGCTAGCATTCTTTCAGGCAATGCTCAGGTATGTTTGCAGATTTTTCTCAACAGGCTGTAGGGATGAGGCCACTGTTTTGAAGGGGGAGAGAATTGACAATATCAATATGAATATCTCTTGCCTTCAGAGCAAGAGCAAGCCCTTTCCCATATGATCTTATGCTAGATATCCCCCGTGTAGTGAAGGAGGCATGGACTGAGATTATACTGGCTGCTTGAGAATGCTGGAGGACTGTGTATGGCTGAGGCACACAAATCTGGTACTAACTCAGCCACTTCAGCACTTGCAAGGGTTTGAGAAACAAACTGCACCCAAAACTGCAACCAGTCTTTGTTGTTTTGAGTTGAAACATTCTAAAGAAAACTCAGGAGAAAATTAATATTAATGTAATTGGTAGAATCAGTTTTTCTCAGACATGGGACAGCACAAGTGAGATATTTATTTAGCAGATCCTCAACTTCTACAAATTTGCTACACTACTATCAAAAAAGAATCAGCTATCTCCAAGGAAAATGAACCCAGACAAAATCAGCAAAGTCATTTTGTGAGAAGGTGACAGGGATTATTCTTAGCCTTTCCCCATAAGAACTAAAATGGGATTTTGGAAAGACATGAAGCCTTCTAAAAGCAGAACTAAGCCCATAAGAAAAGCAAAAGGAGCCCCAAGCCAAACACAGATAATGAAAACTCGAGGGGACAGCAGCATAAAACAGAACAGGAGAGGTTACCAGTAATCCTACCTAACTCCACCAGACTGCTTCTAGTGGAGTCACAGCTCAAATGAAATTGAAGACGACTACATTTAGTGAGGGCTTCATCCAGTGTCCTTTTTCTCACACAGCTTCATATACAGCTGATGAAATCTATAAAAATAAGACAGACTATTTCTTGCTTTCTTGCTAAAATTCTTTCATAAAAGGGACTCTTCAAGGGTGTTTCAATACTTTAACCTGAACAGTAGCTAAGCATGAAATGGATGCTATTGGACTAACAGTTTCTGGATAAGTGTTCAGATGTAATGGAATAGCATCCGAATGCATTGAGAAGGAAGAAAAAATGCTGAGATAAATGTGTTTGGGGTGATTTATAAGTGAATTTCTAGGCTTTCGGCAAGACCAGAAAGTTTTATAAAGGTCTCTATGGAGGTATGATAATGCTCCCATCTAGTCATAATGCAAATTAGAGAAGTCATAGAATGGTTCAGGTTGGAAGGGACCTTAGAGATCATCTTGTTCCAACCCCCCTGCAATGAGTATAAAGAGAAAAAAGATATGTTTCTTAATTAGAAAATCACAGAAGTTTTTCACAAAATGAAAATACAGAATTATTTTTGCCTGGGAGCTATTTGTAATATTGCAGGGAAACAGTAGTACCTTCTATATTAATTTTGTTTGATTAAATCATCTTAGTTACAAGCAATTACACAAGATGACCTCTAAAATATGAAAATAGTCACACTTTACTGGCATTTTCTAAGTGTCAGCTTTGGCAGACAGACTCATCAGCCTCAGGTGCTACACCAGCCACCTCCTCATGCGTTAATCATTTCAATCTCTGTTTGAATTGTAAGTCTGAGAGCAACTGAATGCCTCCTGCCTGATGGCAGCCAGACTGACTGTGAAGTCTGGGACAAGACAAGAAGCTGGTTAAGCTTTTGAGCTTAAATTAAATGGCTGACAGTGATACCTGCTAACGCCGCTTCCTATAAAAGTATGGGACGTTTTCGCATGGTAGCAGATTCTTACAGATTTGCTGATCACCTTTGGGAAAAGAAGGAAAGAAGGAAAGAGGGGAAGGGGAAGGGGAAGGGGAAGGTTTGGGAAGGGAAGGTTTGGGAAGGGAAGGTTTGGGAAGGTTTGGGAANCTTGTTTTATTGTTCATTAAAGAATCTTAACATTTTCAAAAGGGACATTTAATACTGTCTTTTGGTAACATTGAGCACTGAGATTTCCAGAGGTATTTGGCAAGGCCCATTAACAAACACTTTTAATGAATTTAAATTGCTATGGGGTAAGAAGGAGTGTTTTGACTCTAGGACTCCCTGAGCCGGAGATGGTGTTTTTGCTTTTAATAGCTTTGATAAGCTTTTCTTCCTTTACTTTTTTCACTTATACTTTGAGCAACATGTAAGCTTTTGGCTTCCACTGCTTAATTTTTGTTGGATTATTTGTTTGCAATAGAAAACTATCTTTTCCTATTTACCTTCTCCAGGCCAGGCATGACCATACAGAAAACCTCCCCTGTTCAAGCACCTATTTACAAAATTGCTCTTATCCTTTTCTCTTAGTGTCTGCAGCTGGACACTTTCAGAGAAATGAAATAACACAGGACCTGCAATCTCACCAAAAGAGTGGGGTGCTGAATTGTAAATAATGATAGCTGGAAAGCTTTAATCTGCAGAGTGGGAAACCACACACTGTCCTTTGGCTCCATGTGCTTTGTGTGGAAGTGTACACCACACACTGCAGTTACAGCGACATACGAAGTGTGACAACAGCCTTTTGGAGACCCAAGATCAGGTTCTTCATTAATGTAAGCCAACACTGTGCCACGAGAATTTAACCAGAGTTGTTCCTTTTGATTTTACACCATAAAGTCAATTTAGAGACTATTAAATCCTCACTGCAGTTAATATTAGTTATCCCTCTGCAGCATTTGTTGGTCATTCGTTACTTACTGCCACTTTTTGGGGTGTAACCCACAAGGGAGGATTAGAGGTTACAGCTCGGCTGAAGTTAAAAGTCACTCTGATTCTTCAGTATTCTGTATTTTTTGGGATTCCTCTGCTGGATTTTCTAGCATTTAATATTTGATGTTTAACTGTAGCATAACCTATTGAAACACATAGCTAAGAAACTGCTGATGACATTCTTTGGCTTCTACGTTCTGCTGGCATTATTAACGTTCAGATCAACTTGCCTGCCAGGCAATTAGCTGAGCTAGGCTCTACATCCTAACTGGTAACCTTAAATGCAATGTGTTTTCTAGCACTAATTTAACCTTCTTTTTACAGGAGATTAAAGCACACAGACTCACTTTAAGATCTACTTCAACAGACGAATATTTTAAGTGTTCCTCATCAGATTCCTGCAAAGTTTCTGACGAACCCATGTCAGAACTAAAGCCATGGGACGTGTGAAGTCTAGAGGTTATTTTGCACAGTTTGACACTGGATCTCACTAGATTTCTAAGCAAGGCAAAGGAAACGGTCTCAAAAGAAGAACATCATAACCACTTGCTCTTGCATCAGTGTTTTCTAACACCTGGTAGTGTTGACGCCTCATAAATAAAGGATGACACTCTCACTACTCCAGTTTAATGGAGATCTTCTAGGTCACTTTTAAAAGTATGTATCCCCCTTTGTAAACAAAACTACAGACTTCACTTCAGTATATTTCTCTTCTCAGAATGGAAAACTTCATGATTTTTACTTAATGCTCATTCTGAAGTGTTCAGATTCATTGCAAATAAAAGTGAAGGAGAAATAGAGAAAAGAGAAAGGTGGTGTGAACATGGCCACATGTCCACGTGATTTTATTTGGTTGAACCTGGAACAACTATAGTACATCTGTATTAAAACTACAAGAGATTTATCTAGGTTATCTGCCATAAGCAACTATTTCACCATCAAATCTGTACTGCATATCTGTAGCACTTCTCATATATATACTTCTCATACATACTTGTAGTGCTCAACATTAGCTAAACAGCACTGCATATCCTTAACACTTTCTCCTTCTGCATGCTACATTTGTAGTTTATTATGGAAATATTTAGGTGGCAAATCTCAAATCAAAAAATCTTAGGAATACTTTTTATAAGATGAAGACTGTACAGTAACTGGAGATTAACTTCCCTGCTGTTTGTTATACATCTCTTCACCAGTATTTCAGAAGGTTATAAGCAACACTTTTTTAATTACAAGAATGTTCAAAACATTCCCAAAGCATATTAGGTTTCCTTCTTCCATTCACAGCTGTAATGTATTTCAGAGCCACATTCGCATTCCCTTTGACATTTTTGACACTAGACTGATATCACTGTGTTTCCCACCTTCCTCATCTCATGATAAAAATAGCCTAACATTAAATAGATCAGATGAGATATGTTTTTATTCCAAGAAAATAAATCTTTTACTATGGATGGGCAAATTAAAAAAAAAAAAATTAATATTGCAGTCAGAGAGGCTCTTCAGCCTTTGTTTGAAATGAAACTGAATTCTGAAGCCTTCAGGAAAGACTGAAAAAACTGGGAAACGAGCATGCAAAACTAACTTTCTGCTATAGGTTATTGGGGAAAAAAAAGGAGCTTTTGGGTTCGAATCTTTATACTTGGAGAACGTAAACTGCAGGTTAACCATACGTTTAGAGTCTTCTTACTGTGATCAACAAAGTGACGTAAATATGGCTAGTACTTCACCAGAAATAAATATTCTTCGGCATGATGGAGTGACACAGAGAAAATGTGATTTTTTTCTCAGAATTTCTAACCGCAGACAAAAATAAACATAAAACACTGGCTTCTGAGGGCCAAAACTTTTCTGTAAAATATATCAAAGATGTGATCAGCTGAACTGTACATGTGTGAGGGAAAGTGTCTGTGTGTATAGCTTTTTTAAATGAATAGCTCACATGTAAAGACATCTATATAAAATTGGAGACTCACATTCAGGCCCTTTCCTGATTCAGGAATACAGAATTGCTTCATATTAAAAGTAGGGCTCTAAAACTACCCTGGTAGGAAAAAATCCCTGTTTGTTCTTTGATAAAATATGTTAAGAATCCTAATTTTATCCCAGTGAGGAATGATAATTTCATAAAATTGGGAAAAAAAAAACCCTTATATTGGGAAAATCAGCTCCTACACAGCTCCACCAATAACTTGCATCATTACATTATACACCCAGGGGAATAACTGTATGAGCTAGTAGGAGTAATGAGCTGTTAGTCTCTAGTGAACCAAACAGTGAAATGGGACATAAAACAACCTCTGTCAATGTGTATATCACAAGAATTTGCCTATATTCTTTTTATCTCTGATTTGGAAGTGTTAGAAATCTGGGGGGAAAAATAGTTGTTCTCATGAGATTTCTACTGCAAAGAGCATTGGAAATGTATAGAATTGACAGTGTACATTTGCCTTTCTTGGTCTGTCTCTGTCTCTCTTTTTTTCTGAAGGACAATAGACAAAAGAAAAACAAACAAGCAAACAAAATAAACCAGCCAAACAAAACCATGAAATACAGGACCCAAATTACATCCTAAACTAGATTTTAATTACTGGAAAAACAAACAAACACAAAAACAAAACAAAACACAAACTTATTCAAACTCCTTATCAAGTTTGCGTGTTGGCCATGGCTGTTTCCACCCTAACAGCAGCAAATATTCAATATTCCATTACGAGAGCTAAAGGTCATCCTTAGAAGTGGGACACGTGGCATCTCTGATCATGCTTCATCAGTTATGGGCTCTGCTGAATTAGGACCTAAATAACTTGAACAGACTTCAGTTATCTTTTGATCTATCTAATTATCCCCACCTCATTAACAGAAATAATAAAAGTCTACCACTTTTGCTTTGGCAAAGTAATGGCATTGTTCTTCCTCTTGGCAGCTGAAAGGAAAGTGTCTGGGAGTAATAGTATCAAATAAGCGCTCACCCGTGATAATGACTTCCTATGTTTTATATGTAAAATGTAAGACCAACAGAATACCATTTTATCTGACAATGAAATAGTAATGATAAAATAGCTTTCTATTGATTTTCCCACATACAAAGTGGCAAAGGCATACCTCTAATAGGTACATCACAGTTTTATTGTTAATTTGAGTCTAAAAGAGCTTCTTAGCTCAAGTTATGTTAATTAAATGGAAAATAAACTGCTTATAAAAAGTCCTATTAAAAAGAAAGAAAGAAATGAAAAACCCAGCCTTATTCTGTATGTTTCTATTTTAGTTGTTTTATGGAATCAGGAGAAGAACAGCAATATCTCAAAGTCTCCATATTTATTTATAGAAAACAAAGATAATGAATAAATTCTGGTCTTATTTTGGTCCTTGGATACCCATTGTACTTCCAAGAAGTGTAAGAGGAGAATGAAATCATCGTATAACTAAAATCAGATGAATCAAATTAAAAACAAACAAACAAAAAAATGCCATTAAGAGTCAGTGACTGTTAACTAGATTTTTAAATGGAAAACCCCAATTCTGGAAATATTTAGCGTGTCTTAATCTCTTCTGTGGCAATTTTGGTACGTAGCAGCTAATCACCCAAGGTTCCTTGGATAGTCACTGGAGAGGCAGACATCTCCTGCATGTTTAAACCACAGGCTTAGGGCTTTGATTTATCCCTGTAAAAGCAGGAAATTCAAAAAGGTTCTTTGCTCCAAATCATTTACGCTTTTTAATAACTAAATAGTAGAGGAAATCCTTTTGATAAAAGCATTTGTCAGGGAATTTCTCCTGGCACAATTAAATCAATTTAGTAGTCAATCAATTAATGAGATACTGAAATTATAAAATGTTATAATTTTCATCAAATATCTCAAGTTAATAATGAGAATCAATTTCTAAAACTATGAAAGCTTTTAACAACAGCAACCAGTACCTAATACTGATAATATGGAGAATTAAAGGGATAAAGTTATAGATTTGAAAATCAATAGGACTCATGAGATTACATAACACTAAATAAAAGTTAATCAAGTCAAATTCAATAGCTCATTTTAAGAATTTTAAGAATTCTCATCTCATTTTTCTAGAGAAAGACTTAAGAAAACCTTAGCCCAGGCTGTTATGACTCACTATGTGTACAGCTATCTCTAGTTTTGAATGCAGTGCTGCAAGAAGATACACTGAGTGTTGAAAAAAATGAATGCCTGAATAATTAGTTTCCTCAGTTTTCAAGTAAAATGCCAGCTGGAGAAGGCCTTAAACTGTTATTTTGTTTTGTTTTCCAAAAATTAGGAGCATAGGGGAAGAGAAACTTAAAAGAGCATTGAACCTTTGTAACAGTTTTACAGCTTACATTTAAGACAAACAAAGGAAATTTTCACAAAACATGTTGGAATTATTTGCATACAGAACTGTAAAGAATTTCTATCCAATGTAACCCTTCTGACTATAAGAGTTAGTCATGTTTAGGTTGATACAATACGCTGTTATATAAAGTCCTGGGGATCAGTTCAGTTGCCCGAAAAAAGACAGCCAGCGCTGAATGAGAGGATCAAGTATATCCAAAATATTCACAAAGAATATCCAAAACCTTCCAGTATGTCCAAAATATAACCCAGGAATTGAGAGAGAGAGACCCACACCTTTTTGAACTGATAACTGAAGATCAAGTAGTATACCTTCAATTCAGTAGAATACAGTATGATACAATCACCTGCAAAATTAGAATTTTCACAGGGAATATTTTGATTTTTGATGAATCTTTTCTTTTTTTTTTTTTTTTTTTTTTTTTTTTTTTTTTTTTTTTTTTTTTAATAATCAACACCTTATATTTTCCCCTTCTGGAAACACTTTGGGGTGTCTCAAATGACCATAGACATCAGAGACTAAACCGGTCCCTTTCTAACTCAGCATTACAGTTAAGATTACAAAGTTTCTCACAGGCTCATTTTGGTTTCCTATGTCTCTGTGTTGCTGGCTTAACCAGCCATCACATCCATTAACTTTTTCTTCCTCCTCCAGAACACTTAGTATAAAAGGGTGTTCTCTACCACGTAAACAAATTCCTCTTGGAAGGAATTTTGGAGGGCTGAATCCCAAAGGGGTGCAGGCCTCTAGGGTTTCTTCTTGGCTATTTATTAACCCACTCCCTGTCTAATTGATGATGTTGAAGTTCTCTGTACAGGAAACAGAAAGAACAGACGCCCTGCCCCTGCCTTTGTGAACAGTCTGTCTCCAGAAGCCATCAAAATCACGTAGCTCCAATCAGTAAACACGCAGATATTCCCATTTAGGCATCTAGACCTAACTTTTAAACATCTAAATGTCAAATTATCTATATTAATACCATAAAAACAACTATAGTATGCACTAGGTTAGAACATTCTGAATACATTAATGCAGTTCTTTGTTCATTTTTCTACATATATGTTTTCAGTTCATTTCAAAAGATAGCTCTTATGAAATGGTTATATTCTGCTTTGTGCACATCTTGACATCTATCTGAATCCATTATAATCTTCAAGATTTAAATATTTTTTCTCCTGTTTATTGACCATTTCATGAGTCTTGAAGAACCTCGTAGTTACTACTCAATAACTGGAAATCATTCAGAATTTATAATTGACTATTAAGGGAGATCAGAAATGCTTGTACAGCAAGGTAGCTCAGACCCTAGGGAGATTATCTTACTTCTTTTTTTTTCTCTCTCCCTCCTTTTTTATTTGGATTGTCTCTTTTGCAAATTGCTGGATTTCTTAGAATAACACGTCTATAACTGAGTAGTTTTTTCTTTACCGGTAGTGACACACATCTCACACTAGACAAGAATACCAGCACCCAACAGCAAGACGTGTACGGGATGAAAGTGAATGAAGCCTCAGCTGATAAGCTGCATCAAGTTTAGTTTGCTCCACCAACTGCATTTGTTTATCCATCACACTTCTCAGATTAACCAAGACAGCTGAAGTATAGGAAAAAATAAGCAAGCAGCAACAGGAGTAGTTCCAGAATGGGATGAAGGAGAGATGGCAGTGGCAGCAGATGTAGACTGCAGTGGGCTTGGGAGAAAGCAGCAACAAAGGAATTCATCTATAAAGACCAGATCACCAGATCAGGATGCGCAGGGCCCCATCCAACCTGTCCTTGAACATCTCCAGGGATGGGGCATCCACAGCTCTCTGGGCAGCCTGTGTCAGTGCCTCACCACCTTCATAGTAAAGAATTTCTCCCTAATATCTAATTTAAATCTCCCCTCTTTTAGTTTAAAACCATTCCCTTTTGTCCTATTGCTATCAAACTATTGCTATTTTTGTGTAAAAAGTTGTTCTCCCTTCTTATTATAAGCTCCTTTTAAGTACTGGAAGGCCACAATGAGGTCTCCCTGTAGCCTTCTCTTCTCCAGGCTGAACAAGCCCAGCTCCCTCAGCCTGTCTTTGTAGGAGAGGTGCTCCAGCCTTCCAATCATCTTCAGGGCCTCTTCTGAACCTGCTCCAACAGCACTGCATCCTTCTCATGCTGGGGGCCCCAGGTCTGGACATAGTACTCCAGACAAGGTCTCACGAGGGCAGAGTAGAGGGGGACAATCATCTCCCTCTCCCTGCTGTCATCCCTCTTCGGATGCAGCCCAGAATACTGTTGGTTTTCCAGGCTGCAAGCACACACTGTGCTCTCATGTCCAGTTTTTCATCCACCAGGACCTCCAAGTCCTTCTTGGCGAGGCTATTCTCCAGAAGTTCTTTTCCCAGTCTGTATACATACCTGAATTGTCCCAACCCAACTGCAGCACCTTGCGCTTGGCTTTGTTGAACCTCATTAGGTTCACATGTGCCTACTTTTCAAGCTTAAAACATCTTCAAGGATGTTTTACTGACAGTTGGAAGTGCCTGTTCCCAGAATATGTGTCAAAATTGCTGATTCTTTTTCTACTGTACACTGTAGGACAGTGTAACAGTACAGTTCACTTCCTGCACATGAGGTAAACTGGATATATTAAAGGATTGATAGCAAGTAGGAATCCTCACCTCATCTGCCATGGTATTTTATTTATACTTCCAGTTGTTACATCTTGATAGCTGAGGGAGAAGTGGGAGAAGTGTTTAAACAGAGCACTGTAAAGGCCAAACTAGGGGTGATAGCAAGCGGTATTCTGTTCAGCCCAGGAACGTGAATTTTGTCTGTTACAAATAAAGCAGTAGAGGATTTCGTAGTGACAATGTTCAGGGCATATTCATCTCTTTTTAGTGAGATTTACAAACTTAGTGTACTGTGAAATAACTCATCCCTTCTTTCAGTGCAATTACTGACAAAATTAGTGCTACAAATCTTCAGTCTCAGGTTATGTTGCTTCTAATATTTTAACCATTGAGTCAATTGCTGAGTAAAACAGGAAATACGTATAAAGACAAAATTAAGTACAATATCTTTATGACCAGCTTAAACTGCATTGTTTGAACACTTCAAGACATTTAATGGACTTTATCTTGGCAAGTTCACTACAAAGGAGGTAAAATATTATTAAGTTTTAAGGAAAAGACCTAAAGTACAGAAAAGCAGAGGAACAACTTAAAACCAAACCAATCAATCAAAAAAGAAAAGCCAACTAAAGTAAGGTGAGATGAGGTAGTTAGATGACCAGTGGAATTTTCAGAACATCCAGGCACTGATCTTTCTGGACTACTGCTCTAATTTTTGTATCCTATGCTTAATGTGTATGTTTTGAAAATTTTGGAGAGTGAAAATCATCTCTAACACTTACAGTCAAATCCCTTCTTGAACGTTGTCTGACAGTCCTTGCTCTCCTTGGCTTTAGGCACTAAATATCTTGTATCGGATCTTATATGTGAATTGCACACTGCAAATACTTAACTATAATCTGACTCTTTGAAGAAGATGCTTATCCTGCATTTGTATGGCACCAATTGCCTCAGTAATTGCAATATGCAGAATGACTCAGATTTCTTGACCCTAATACTGTAGTAATGAAAAGACCTTCTGAACAATATAACAGCTGTAAATATATATAAAAATATATTTTTTATTAAAAAAAAATGTGAACACAGGAAATTTGCATGCTGGCTAAATCTCCAGTCCATTCCATCCAGAAAATGTTTCTGACAAGGGGAAACAGATAATTAACTACTGAGAAAGCAGAAGATTTGTCTGGTTTACTGTACATCCTGAAGATGATGAGTACAAAATCTACATACTAGTATTTCAAATCAATTTCTTCTTACATATATTTTGCATTCTTGATTAAAATTTTTAGTAATTTCCTTATGGGTATGAACATCACTCATTGCAAGGTTTTGGATATTTATGTTTTGACACAAAATACTTGATACTGACTGGAATTATTTGCATATCATTATATACATTTTTAACGTTTTAGGTCATATTCACTCCCACAAAATCCACATTGATCCATATGTATATGCACAAGGAGGAAAAAACATTCTTAAAGGAAGAAAAATCATTAAGTAACATTAATGACTATAGCACATGAAAGTTACAAAACTGCCCCCTCTCCTTTCAGTAAATGTTTTCATGATTATTAGTGAAGGACCACAACCAACATATAGCTCAGCTATTGAGCATCCTACATCAGTGCAGAGTCTTATCGATTTTGGTATGATTTTGTGTTACTGGATCCAGGTGCAGAATTGGAGCCAAAGTCAGAACAGAGGGAACATTGATCCGTGACGGTATGGTGATTCCTGTTTCTGTGCTATTGAATCACATCACGTTTGAAAGTCATTGAATTAAAATGAATATGCTTGGGTAGATATGTGAGGCTTTTGCAAACTGCAGCACAAAGCATGTCAAATTACTCTCTGAATGATTCAGCCAAAAGTTCTAAATGACTCGGTCACACAATCCATAGAGTTTATAATTAAAAGTATGCAGGTGCATGAATATGGGTGCATTTTTCTCAGACATGCTTCAGAGACCTATAAAAGCCTCAGACATTACTAGAGATGTGCCGAATTAACCATAAATAATTCAAGTAGTCTGAGAACCTTTGCATCTGCTGTTTTGCAGGGAATCTGCATGTACTGTTATTAGCTTTGCTTCTTCCCACTATAATTATTTTTGAAACAGTCCCTTCCTATTCAAAAGTACAGCAGGTATTAGAAAGAAAAGCTCTTACCCACAAAAAATAATATAATGCAATAGTTCAGGTGTGTTATGCTGTTTCTCCCAGATATGTCAATACATTATTTTGGAGTCACCAACTGATGTCTAAATGTCGAATATGATAAAAAAAAAAAATAAAATTACTTCCCAGCTTTGGATAGACAGCTCTGTTGCTATGCACAATATTCTATCTAAATTCTTGATTGCTTTGTAGAAGATCATGTCCTTAATAAAAGTACTTTTCCTTCTCCATTTTTGACATTGGTCTATTTCTTTTTTAGTTCTCCCCTTCAGTAAAACTGTTTCATGTAGCACATTTGGTTCTCATACACAGTTATTTATCCTAGAAGGATAATAACTGCAGGGAATTAGTTAAAATTAAAAAGTGCTAGCAAAACAGAGCAAGTTATAACAAATACAAAAGAAAAAATAACAAAGTAAATTTGAAAGAGAAGCTATTTTGAGCTGAGTTCAGCTGTATGATCTATAGTCTCTTGAGTGGAGATGGGTGAAGTGTTTTTGACCTAAATATTTCTGCTGAAAAATACAGATTCATATCAATCACATAAACCATCTAAAAGAAACATAAAACAGTACTTTTTATTTTAAGATTTTTAAAAGAACAACAGCATTTTTGTCTGAAATTATTTTTGCAAGTGCATTTGTGAAATTTATTTCAGACAAAAAACCTCTTGTTCTTTTACAAATGAAATATATTTTTTCTCAGTAATAAAAAACTAACTACTTGAAAAAGCAACATGGTTCATTTAGTCAAAAACATTTTTTTCCGGTATCATCACAAAATCAAGGGTTTATTATTTGCTCATCTCTACTTTCAAGTTTTTACAAGGTTCGTAAGGGCTTTGTATAGCCCAGATGTATTTTTGCCTTCTTTTGTCTTTCCATTGAGAAATGGCATTTTTCTTAGCTTATTGGGCTGTCATATCCTTCAGGAAATAAAAATAATCTTCAGATGATAGTCTGCAGTCAAATGTAGATGACCTTTGCTCAAGACCTAATGTGGTCTTGCATGTTTGCATTCATACAATATCCACCAAAATAGATTGCTCACTTGAATTATTGCACAGGATTGCTGCCTTTCATGGGTCAGGCCAACCAGCTGCAGCCATCCTACAGGCCCACTCACAAGCTGGTTTTTCAGTGTCGTAGCAAAGGAGCCCCTGTAAGAGTCCCTATCAATTCTGCTGTGAGGATTAATACATAATCTGGTTTATTTCAAAGCACAAGTACAATGGCACACTGCAAATCCTAAGGGATAAATTTTGTATCAACGATTACATAAAATTATGTCTACTATAAGGTAACACAACTGCAATTAAAGGAGAAGGGAAGGTCTGTCGGGAAGGCCTGCAGGAAAGACCAGGTTGCTTGCATTGCTTCTGGGGTCCCAATGCTGTTCATTAATGACATTTTGGATCATATTTTTTTCTGTCTGTCTCCATATTCTCTGACCACTTCGTTTAAATTCCTCTGTGCTCTGCAGAACTAACTTCTTTTATCCAGTTTGGAGGGTTGCGTGTCTGCCACAGACACTTAACCCTCACTTCACGTTGCCTCCTACTTCTCGCGGCCTTCATGATCTCTGCCCACCTCATTATATCATTACATTAGGTGTAAGGCAAGAGGCATGTCTTCCTAGGAGGGCACCAACTGGATACCACTGAAAAAGTAATGTATGTAAAGCTCAGTTATGAGGCATTATAAGCTGCAAAAAACTTCTAGAAATATCCACTAAGCTGCCAGGATGCTGGAAGGGTTGGTGGCTCCCTGGGAGCCAGGAGCTGCAGGGGATCTCCAGAAGACTGGAGGGATAGAGATAGATACCATCCATTTTCTGAAAGCTAATCCCATGAATCCACTTAATCTAGGTAAAATAAATTGTTCTCATTTTTTTTCCCTGTACTGTGAAAAAGTTCTCATAAGATGTATTTCAGACGATGTCCCTCAGACTGTTTCCTCTCCCTGTATGATAATCAACGCTGTGATAATTTTTTTCAACTTTTACATTTCATATTTCAACAGTTTTAATATGAGCTGAATCACACATGTGTATAAGTACAGGCACATTTCTAAACAAAGAGCCTTTAAAAAAAGGCAAGAGGCTACTGAATATGGAAATGTAAGGATTTTCAATTTTCTGACTTCCAGCATCTTTACTGGTAAGCATTAATAGCAAAATTGCACTGGCAATGTAAATCCCAGCAGAACTTACAAACCTTGAATCACAATTGATTTTCTTTTTGTCTTTACTGCAATAATGACTATACATGGAAATAAACCTCATATTTCTTCATCCCTACTTTCCTGAAGCCTTTGAAGTTTTCTGAAAGGGAGATTTTCACTAGATGACATAGGTCATGCACAGCTTCATAGGGACCTTACTAGGTTGCAGGTTAGCTATTTATGTTATAGAGATGCATGCTGTAAGCGAAGGTCGCTAACTCATAGTATGCTTTTCCAATCCCGAAGATTTTACAGGCTGGACAAAGTATGTGCAAACACAAAAGCTAAAGCACTTGCCACAGGTGACAGGGCAAATCCATCGCAAAGCTCAATAAAGAACTCTTTTTCACATCCAGGCAAAGGTCTTAACAACATGACTGTGTTGGTTTCCAACATCCCTTTTCGGACAGTTGTTGTTTCCATAAAATCCTTGATGCGAATGAGTCTATTCACATGGGAAATCCTAATCCATTAGGATTAGGCCCTGAGACCAGACCAGACAAGACGAGAATGCTGTTCAGCGGCTTGCTAATAATGAACTGCTTGGCCCTGTTCCCTACGCTACTTCCAGCGCTGAATAAAGCAGATCTGTACATTGCGTATGTTTTTTTCATATGTTTGAGTAACTCTGACAAAATCATGAGGGATGTGAATGTTAGTAATAATAGTAATGATTTTATTAACACTATTGTGTTGGTATTTTTCTGGTATTCCCACAAATATCTTAGGTGCTAGGCAAAGAAACAAATAAGCTTGAGCTGTACTGATGGTTCAATAAATCGTTCACTCAAATCAGTTTGTACTCAAATCCATCTCTAATTGGTTCACTAGTTTTGGCGAAAACAAGAGGGTTTAATAATTTCAAATTCAATGTTCTCCGTTCCTAGATATAAAATTTCAACATGATATTTGTAAAATGATATAAATATAAAACTATTAAAATTACCTGTCATTCCACATTTATATTTCTGTCTTTCTGTCATCTGAGGAGAACTGAAGATTTTCAACCCGGAGTAAAGCTCTTCTGCAAGGGGAGAAATGAGAGGAACCACACTGATGTTATAATCATTGTCAAAGCACAGTGAGATTTAGAGGTAAGGAAAAAAAAATTCATTTTAAGAATTTTTCTGAGAGGAATTGGTTTTCCCCAGTAATATCTCCCATTAGTTTATTTTGTATGTTTATTGTATTCCTGCCCATAGCCGTCAAACCTTTGCCCCTTTTCCCATATAATGCTGATATCTACAGATGGATTAGATTGTTTACAAGGTCTGCAGCTCAACAGATTTTGAAAACTGCTGCAATTTAGAAGTTAATAGCTGGTTCTCTTGAAAGTGGAAAGTCAGAATTAAAACTCTGTGTGCCATGAGGCTGTCACTGTGAGAATGGGATTGCAAATGATTTCTGAGGCACAAACAGAACATACAACAGCAAAATTTATTACATATCTTTTAAACACTTAGGAGAATGTTTTAGATTGACTCTGATATGTAGGCATGTTAGATGCTTACTAAATGGAGCATTCTGGAAACTGTTTTGACAAATGATACTTCCTACAATTGGCCTGCAATGAAAGCTGTGTCACTTCTAAGTGCATCTAAATTGCCCGGTACAATTAAGAAGTCATTTAAGCTTCAGCAGTGTTTTGTCTGATTCTGAAAGTGAGAACTTAAAATGTATGCCTTGTCCAAACACATAATGAAAACGTTATTTTTCACTTTCTCTTTAAGCCAATCTGCCTCCACAATCACATACTCAACCCAAGCTGAAAAGAAAATTGTAAAAGATGATGACATGTTCTATCAAACAACTGAGTGAAATAGGATCTATCACTGTCTGGGTATAAGAGCTTTCTTCTAGGACTCAAGGGGAAATTAAAGCAAGAATGCCCTTTTAGCACTTTATGTGATTTGTGATTTAGAAGCAACATACACAAGCTTTATAAGCCAAGGAAAAGCCTAGGTAGATCCACAGTAATACAAAACAAGTGAAAAAGATTTTTGATTAAACAAACCACTCAAGTGGAGGGGGGAAAGAATAAAACACAGGATAACATAATCATATATACATTTCTGCAGTAAAATGAGTGGGAGAAAACTTCTGTGGAAGTAATGTATAATTTACAAAATCATACAAACTATTTTAATTTGTTTCTCTTATATCCTTATATATTTGTGCAGCACCTAGAACTGGTAAGAGGCAAAGCACTGATGAGAATCAAATACAAATCCTATCTTCAGTAGTTCATGGAAACAGAGCTTTTTTTCCGCTACTCAACATCATAGATGTTTTTCTACATCTCTTCCAATGCAAATGCATGAGAAAAAGTATAGATGAAGAGAACACGGGCACTGTCCAGCCACACAGTGGTGCACGAAACAATTTAGAAGTTACTGATAGCATACATGTTTATAAGTGGCAGGTCAACCATAGCACAAGAAGTCTGAAGGACAGTCTATCCTTGAAAAAGGATAGGGATAATAATGAGCTGGGTAAATTTAAGTCATATGATGACTCCCATTACACTGCCTCTAACTCCATCTTTCAATCCATCTTTGTATACTATAACGTGAATGAAAACTAACTTGTTTGTGCGAGACTAATTATTTTTTCTTAATATCCTTCTTGAAAAATCCTGTTTGTTCTTACAGAAAATAAATCAATAACAATTTGCTCTTGTACTGAGATAACATCTGGCTTCCTTGGCCTCTTCATTCTGTCTGTATTGATGAGGATTTCATTTTGATTGTGAGATTTATTAGTGAAAGGAGGTCTTTTTTTGTTCAAAATATGGCCATCGCTCTCATTGGGATATTATTCCACAACACGAGTTTATAGGTAGTATGGAACTCAAAATATTTGTCATAAGGGAATAGGTGAATACGTACTCCACTCAAAGTGAGTGACTCCTCCTTCACTTAACAGTAGGAGTGTTCAGAAGGTAAAGTGATGGCATGGAAATTGGCATGACAGCAGCTGTGTTCCTAAGGTTGAAGATTTTGTTGTTAAACATCTACAGCTATAAAAGTACAAGTCTGGAGCCATCTTTCTTTTATCATATGCAATCACTAAATACAATCCAGAAACTTGCATCTCTTCAGCGGAGAGAGGAAGGTTGAAAAGAAAATATTCCTTCCAAAACAGAGGTCCAGAATTCAGCACTGATTTAATAATCAAGTCAATCACAGTTCCTTGCATGCTTATCCTAGAACTTAAAAGTATTATTACATTGCTGTATTAGGTTTGTTGTCTTTGAGCTGCTAGCACAGTGACAAGCAAGAGACTGTGTAAACTCAGTAACAGATAAGTAACCTCCCCATGTTTTCCTGATTGCTACGTTGTGAAGTTTCTAAATCCCTTTTCCAGTAGTCTTCTTGACAGAATACCTCCTGAAGGAAACACGTCTAACACCAAATATTAATTTTGAATATCTGTGAAAAAGATATTTCAATAAACCAGTCTCTTATGCTACCTATGTTTAATATTAGAAAACATTGTTCTTAACAATAATATCCGATGCAATGCAATACACTTTGAAAAAAAATTTATTGTTTTTATCTATTACAGTGAAACCGAGAATCTATCCCTAATTATCCATTGAAATAAAAACTGCATGTTGTGTTGTAAATAGGACGGTATATTAAATGAAGAACTATCGCTGTATTGTTGGACAGTAATTCTATCTATGTCCAACTTAGTAGCTAAATTTAGAATTGGATTCTTTCCAGAAGTTTTCAGTATGCAATCCATTCTAAAGTACAGCATCAGAGCAATGAATACAGTAAGACAATATGCTTTTGCTACAGCAATAAGTGAAATTCAGCACTGACATGCAAACAGGTTCAACTGAGCGTCCTTTACTTCAGCTTCATTAGAGTTTCAGCTTACTAATCAATAACTGAGTCAGCCATTGCTGCAGGCAATTTGAGTAGATGAAAGCGAGAAAAAATACTGTTCTTGGAAGTATCATTTCCAGTGGATATTAGCTCAAGGGTTCACAGTTACACGCTACCAAAGCACTGACTCAGCCACTGATCTAAAAATGTCATTGGGAGAATTTATCCCATTGAGCAAATGGAAATTTCCAGCCACCTCCAGACACTGGTCTGGCCACAGAGCTTTAAGTTCAAAATGGTTACAGTAGACAGGAATTTGAGAAATATTGGATTCAGATAAATCAATAACTTATCTAATAATCTGTCAGTATTGTAGACGTGTGCGTATGAATTGTTCAGATTCACTCTGCAAAAGAAAATAAAAAATTACCCCAATCACAATTTTCACCATCAGCATAAGTTGATTTGTCAATCATCCCTCAAATTACAGTTACCTCAGATTTTAAAAAGCTACAGCTTTTGCTACTGTGTAACAAACTGGGCTAGAAGAAAAACAAACTAGAATTTCATTTTGCATTTATTTATTCATTTCCTTTATTTTGTCATTTCAAAACACTAGCAAGAAAAAATAATATCTAAGAAGCAGTTTAAAAATGGTGTTTTTAAGAACTTTCACAAAAAGATCTAACAAACTTGCTTACTTCTTTTTAGAACTAGCAGATTTTTACAGTACTTACCTGAGAGCCTAAGCTAGTAGCTTTGAAGTGGCAATCATGAAATCAGCAATCATGGTTGCTAGCTCTGACTGTGCTGTTTACCACTGTACGACTTCTGGCACTCTTCCTTACACTCTTGTTGTACTGCAGCCTCATCCAGCATTTGCAACGGTCATACTGTGTGCTGTGCTGTAAAAAGTTGCCTTCTTAGAAATACACGAAACTATCTGTAGCCTTTTAGCAAATAAATGAAGAAAACTACCAAAACAGAATGGAGAAAACTGGGATTAATAGCTTGCATTCACATATCATTTCAAGTAGAACAACCTTGAGGATATGTTTCATTTTGATTCTCAAAGAAGTGATACTTGTGTGTTAATACAGCTTCTGTGTATTCTTGTGTATTTCGGAATCCTAAATATCACTCGAACACAGTTTTCAAGTCCAGCTAACAAGACCTTTGACAAAGGTCTTTGATAAAATTCCTTAAGTAGCACATAACAAGTGCTACACACAGAAGAGAGAACATTAACACTTCTTCCTTTTCTACAATATTGTATGAAAGGATGTGATGCAAACTCAAGTTTTGCTTGATGTGGAGAGAGCTGTTGCAAATTCCACCATCGTGTCAGGCATCCACAAGCTCAACTCCCAAAAGAACAAGGCTTCAGTATCCTTGTGGTCCGTGAGATGGATTTGTGGATGCAAAGGCTTATTTCATGATTTTGAAATACTTGCTTCTGTCCATATTATAGAGCATAACGCAGTGCAACCCTCCCCATAAAATGGATCTAATACTGCTTTTCAGAAGCATGCACATATCATAGAATCACAGAATGGTTTAGGTTGGAAGGAACCCCTGGGTCCATCTGGCCCAACCCCTGCTCAAGCAGGGACACCCAGAGTAGGGTGTCCAGGCCCATGTCCAGGTGACTTCTGAAAATCTCAAAGAAGGAGACATCACTGAAACACACTTCATTTGAACAACTTTATCAAACATAAAAGGCTTTATCAAAAGAACTTTGGACCATAGTTAACTATTGTCATTTAAGCAATAGGGAGATAATTTACTTTAAAATGAAGTTATTTTAAGATGTAAGCTGATCATCTGTGATGTTTGTTGTATAATTGTAAAATTGTCAGTGTGGTGGGGGCTGGCTGCTCTCTGGGTACAGAGAGCAGAGGGTCATGGGGGCTTGCTTGGCGTAAGCAGGGTAGGGCCTGGCAGCTGGAGCTGATCCCAACATCCCAGTCAGGAATCACAGGCCCGGGAGCAGCAAGGGGCAGTTGTAGGCAGCCCCAGCCCTGGGCACTGGGCACATCCTCACAAATGGGGAGAGCTGAGGCAGGGGAGGGCTGTGGCAAAGTGGACGACTAGCATCCTATGGCTTCACTTGTACAAGGAATGCCATCCTTGGGAGGACTGAAATTGGGCCTTGAGCCACCTGCAGAAGTGGGAATGTGAGGAGGCTTAAGGTGTGACCTATGAGTGCCCTCAGGCCCCTGACAAAAAGTCCAAAGCATAGAGACTAAATTTTGTGCTAGTTATTGCAATATTTATTGGTAATCCGTATGTGGATTACATACACTATGAAGTCCCACACTCTTTAATATGATTGCCCTATGGTACAGTTGGGGAATATAAAAGCGATATTATCGTATTTTATAAAGAGAAACCTGGGAGACAAAGCTATTCCAGAAGATCGTAAGAGGAAAGAGATTTTAATCCCTATGTTCCCTGCCACAGAGCAATGTGCTATTTCTGAGATCATAATTTTGGGCTGAAATGAACTGATGCGGGTGGTGCTGACAGACTGAATTATTGAGCTAAATTTTGTCAACACCTGCTACAACACTGATTCTGTGTAACCTAATGGGTAAACACTTGTTGAGGCACAGGTTCTTTTGGAGAAAAGAAGTCCATAGGGCTTTAATACTCACCATTCTTTAATACTGCAAAATATGTGAGACTGCAGTTATTTCACATGTTGCTGTTCTGTTTCCGAGCAGACAAGTCCTTTTTGAATTCTATAGTGTAAAAGCACAAGCTTAAACTTGATTCAAAGCTTTGATGTCCCTTCCCTGATGGGGACAAGCTAGGGCAAAAAATCAGCTCAAAAATGATTTTTTTCTAGATCATGTTTCCCATCTTTGGAAGGACAGAGTCCTTTGTGCATTTATTTGTCTGTTAAATGGGAAAATAAGGGAGAGATTATTAATCTGATGAAGTCAAAACATCTAAAACATCAATTCAGAATCAGACTAGAAAATAGATTATTCATTATACCTGATCTAGCTATTTGTCTTTGCTTGTTCTGTGAATTTTTTTCCTATGGCCAATCACTGTCACCTATCAGCTTCCTGTCATCAAGTGCCATGAATAAACTGAACAACATAAATCGTACTTCTTTAATATGAGACTGTTCTCTTTTAGAAATGATCTTCAGTGTAGTGACTGGTAGAATTTAGCAATAAGAGGAAATATAATGTAGTGTGTAACTTCCCTGTTTTGCTCTGTTTTCATTTTCATAATTGCAAAATACTTACTGAAATTGATTTTCACTGTTTATCTTGTTCTCACTTAAAAAGAGACAGGACAACCTGGATATAGATAACAGGAAGGGAAATGAGTTTTTGTAACTTCTATTTTACATACAGATATTGCTTTTCATAGTCAAATTTTTGACTTCAAAGATGCTGGAATTCCAGATGAAAGCGGGTTCAGTTTCTCCCATCTCTTCTTTCTTCTCACATAGAACATTTGCTATGAAAGAATAGCATGACAGGTTTTATTTTTTAGTAAAGAACAATTCATAGTTCTTCACTTTTTCGAACTTTCAAACTTTTAAATTTTATTTGCATTCCTTCAGTGATAGGTAAAGGCTTCTCACCGTGGCACAGTAAGTTCTAAATTAGAAATTTTGATGACATCAGAAGCAAAGTTTAAATGGCTAACTTTGGATATAAATCCTCCAAGAGGACTGATCTCTGCTTTTCTAAGTCCAGTTAACACTTGCTCACATGTACCATTAGACTTAGAGAAACTTGGCACCTGTTTACTTTTTCCAAGTTTTAATAATCAAATGCTCTACTCAATGATATGAGGTGAGATATTGCACACTCATATTCCTGCATAAATTGTAGCTGAAAATATAACTGAATATAAAATCTGCCACTAGGTGTGAAGAAAAAAAAAACAACTTTGGGGATCCATGTCCAGTTGAAATCAGTGCTTTCATTTGCGCTGGTCACAACCTGGTAACTACTTGGACTGCAGATATCATAGGTTAAATTAAACCAATGACACACCATGAAACCTCCATGTCCCATTACTCTAACTGCTTGGAAAAGTTGAGAGCTTTACTTTATTGACTGAGTTTATGGCAATGAAATACATAGAGACAACTGATCTCTTTTTTTGCGTCTTTTTGAGAACTGCTCTGTTAATGACCACTCCTATTAACTGAATATTTCTAAAACAGACGTTTCAGTACAATCCCTGGTTCTCTGATGTTCATCCAGCTTGCTAATAATACTTATAGTCACCCATTGAGAGATAATAGACTCCATATAGTGTAACAAGATTAAACTGAGTATTTAACTAACATCAGTGTCTGTTACCTGTTAGTGCCAAATACCTCATCTGATCATTTTTGGAAGTTTTACTTTGTTGACTTTGTTACAACACATATTGAGCGTGGCACTCTTAAAACACCTATGTTATTAGCAGTAATAAACCAGTGTGTGAATGTGGGAGTTTATTCGGCACTTACTCTGTTCTACCAACCCTGCTGTCATGGCAGCAATCTTTCTCAGAAGACCAGGATACACAACATAACAACTCCCAAGAGCACCTCCACATATTTCATCTCAATGGTCAACATTCTCAGTCCCTGTAAATCAAAGTAATTCAGTTGTGAAGGTGATGTGAACCAGTTCAGTTTGCTTTTGTTTTTCAGTTTGCTTTTGTCCTGTTCAAAAGATGAAATAATGGGCACTAAACGCAAACTCATTTTGCAGCCTAATGACTGCAAGAATCACACCTTTCAAACACTATTTTTGATAGGATGTTCAAAATACTTTCCCATTTTTTTCAATAGTTTGTTCTTAAACTTGAATGGCTTGAGACAGCTCCCAGACAAAAACTTAGACCCATACTTTTTAAAAAAATTTCAGAAAATAAGTAGTACCTGGTTAACATAGTATATTTCTTTTTTTGTTCCCTTCATCCCACAGGCATTTTCATCTTACAGAGCTCGCTTTTCATTTCAGGGATACAAACTCGTGTTCAAATCCAAAAGTGGTAGGGTCTTTGTTGTCAATCCAGTTTTCATTTCTATACTTTTTAATAGAATGACAGATTAGCAGGTGGATAATATGAAATCAAAGCTAACTTAATATATTAAGACTAAGTTAAAAACCAGTTCCAGCTCCAAATTTTGAAGCAATGGATGTAATACTGTGATTACAAGATTCCTCATGTCCTTACTGGAGTTTTACTGTAAGAGCTGGTGGAAGAGGTAACAGTGATTGCCCTGACAAAATGCCTCCCTGAGTGTATAAATAGCACACTTTTTACAATATTAATTGAAGAAGGATCCAGGAATAGTAAATAGATGTTTTATTCTATAAATCAATTTGACATACTATGGCTTACTCGAAACATATCCATCAGTGACGATCCAAAAATTAATTAATTTCAGAGAAAGGAAATGAAAAGGGAAGACACCCTGGAAGATTTTTCAGATTTCCAAAGGAACTTATTAACAAAGATATATTTCTGTTGTCAAAATCCTTTTTTCAGACATCTTTTTTCAGGGCTCGTACAAGGTACCTATGAATAGAGCTACAGCTGCTTAGAGGAAGGCTAAAGAAATGGCAAATCTCTCATCTCGGCAGCTCTCTAAATTCACCGTGAGACTGCACATATTTCCATAATTTTCTAGGCTATAAAACTTTGGATCAAATAAAATAACTCAAAGATCTTTAAAGATTTTTAGAAAGCTCTACTACTTCTTACATACTATGTGATACTTCTCATGAAGTGCTTTTCATGTGACCCCTAACTGAGCAAACATCCCTGTTATACATAGCATATTTCACCAGAACAGAATCTAAATTCACCAAGTCAGCATTAGACAGTTTCTTCTAGTATATTTCTAACTTCAAATAAATAGCATTTTAATAGAAAATAAATAAATCCTTTAAAGTTTTGTTTTTTTTTTTAAGTGACTAACTGTGGATGAACTTGTTTGTAAGAGGGCTGAGTAACTTCTGAAGACAAATAAAACTGTTCACATCCAATTCACTTCACAAAATTCAGATAAAGGCAAGAGTAACTCAGCTGACCTATGATCAGTTCTTAAGATGCATTTGTGGACTACGAGGAACACATTATTTAGAGTTACCTTTCTTGAATTCTTCATGTTACTGTGGATTTACAACAGTTCTTCTTGGAAAATAACATGGAATTGAGTTGGACTTGGTGATCCTTGTTTTGTCCCTTCCATCTCAGGATATTCTATGATTCTATGACATCTATTCCTCTGATTTTTAGCTTTCTAGAGAGGGGCCTTCAGTTCAAGTAAGATTATCCATTCTTCTAGAGATATGGTTGTTTGCAGAGAGCAATGCATCCCTCCATAAAGTAAAAGTTTCTACCTCAAGTCGGATGTAGCACCTGCAGGAGGTCTCTACTTCTTTGTGACAGCTCCTGACCTAGGACAAGCGTACCCTTTTCACCTGGCACTACTTCAACAGAGTTCCATCATGATTTATGACACCTTGTGCCCCCTGGAAGAACTGATACTTCCAAAGTTCCATCTGTTTGAGTATTCATACATTACCAATTCATTTTTCTTTGCTAAACACCTAGTTTGGGCTATTTACACCAACCGATAATGCCTCTGGATTGTACAGACAATTCAGAACCTTCTAAGGTTTTTCTTCCTTGCCTGCATTCTTCCTTCTGTTTCATACACACTTACACAATGGAGCTCAATCACATACTGGTCAGCCAAAACTTCTTCATTTCATACAGTGGTCAATGGTCTTACAGAGACCTTGACTTTTTTCATAAATAAAAGCATAGGCAAAAATATAACACATATTGCTTTATCATTTGGCTTTTCAGGCTAATCATAGAAACATAGAATCATAGAAACACAAAGTTGGAAAGGACCTACAAGATCATCTAGTCCAACCGTCCTCCNCTTGTGCTCTTTTGAACAGACATTATACACAGTATTTTGGCAGACAGGATTTAGGTAGCCAGAGCAAGAATTCTTTAGAGAAGCCTAAATCCAAACTTGGAATTATTGCTTACAGATACATCAACCCAACTCTCCTGATAAGTCTTAGCAAGTAAGCTCTTGCCTTCTTCATCAGTCCCATATGAAACATACTACAAACTTCTTTTAAACAACTACATCACGTGGATCTCAGAAGCAGAGCTAGCATCTGAGACGGTCAGAATCACCCACCAGAAAGACATTTAAAAAAGCTGTGCTGACCATCTCCGAAAGTGACTAAGAGCATCTGCATAACTAGCAGACTCTATTAGTCTGTAAGCAGTAACTGCTACCTATTCAGCTAACAGAATGTTAATTGCAAGAATGAATGTTAATGTGATATATAATTAATCTAACAGGATTCTAAAAGCATACATAAATTTGGAAGGTAAAAGCAAGCAATTCATGCCTTTAATTATCTATGTATATTTGGGTTGCTTTAAGTGGGACAGAAGCATAGATTATAAGACCCAGAAGAACCTTTAATTTCCTCTAGTCTCTTGAGCAACAAGCTATATATTTAGGTTAATATGGGGAAGCAATTTACTTGCCTACAACAGAATATGACTTGAAGAGGTATAACTCTGATATCAGAGTCCTATTATCTGTCAACAATACTTCTGTTTACATTACTCTGGGATGTACAGTATTTACACTTCCATAACTAAAATTTGTTGCTCATTCTGACAAATTTCAGCTGCAGAAAAAGTGGCCACCTCGCATAAACTGTGCTGTGAAGAAGTACAGCCATGATAAAACAGCATCCTTCTAATCTTGATGGGCTGTGTACAGAGACACTACAGCTCCTGTTGTTTTATGGAACATTCCTATACCTGTCAACAGGAATTGTGTGGACATATCTATGGCAATATGTGGCCCTATTTCTATTAGAAAGAATGAGATTATGGATAGAAGTATTACAGCAAAGGTTGAACCATTTCATTAGGGAGAAAGACTGGTTATACCAGCTGCTGCATAAGGAACATCTGACAAGACAAAGAGTCTTTTGCTTGAAAAACAACAAGGCAGGGGGGAGGGGAGAGCTAAGAAAGGATGCAATATAGGCCTGTAAAATCAGACATAGCATGGAGAAGGTGAATAGGGAAAAACTGAAAAATTTTCTGCATTAACGGATTTCTAAGATATGAAACCTTCTGACAGGGATTAGACAAATTAAAGAGGCAAATATCTATCATGAGCTGTTAAATACAAAGACAATTCTTCTGGTTCAGGAAGCCTTTGAATCACCGACCATGGTGATAACCACACCTGTCAAATCACAGAATCACAGAATTGTAGGGGTAAATATACATACTCACTTAAATTCCCACACTGCTTTGATTATATGTTAATTTCACCTTTTTTAGTATTGTAAACGGCTGTGAGGTAGGCAGCTACTGATTATATCAATTTTGGCCAGAGGGAAAAGGAATTTTCCATTAGAAAACAAGACAGAGAGAGATGTTCCCAAACTTCAGACCCTTGGTCCTGTCTCTCCCGATTTCTCAGAACACTTGTGTTTTCAGAGTGGCTGAAAAAGTCAGTCATTGAAAGACACAGAAAGAAATATTCCACTTGCTTAATCTCATTTCTTAATAGCCTCTTTGATAATAGTTTAAATTTCAATTAAATGCCAGTACAGAAGGAATCAACATTTTGATGTCTGCATTTCAGTAGGTAAGATGCCTTGCATCTTTGAAAGCTCTGTAACTGCTTTATCATGTTTTTAGTGAGTCTAATGAGAAAAATCCTCTACAATTCTAATTGTCACATTATTCTTTTGAAACTATCAAAATATTTTACGTATCTAGCAATATAAAACAAACGTAGTTCATATTAAAATCAATACTCATTGACTTTTCAATGTAAAACAGTTTCAACCTCAAGAGTTTTGGTTTAGTTTATTTTTTGTGTTGCATCATGAAATATCACTTCAGCTAGCAATCCATACTTTTTACTAATAACACTTTTCCAGCACATTTTCACCTCAATCTATTTATTGCTGATCATCCAAGCATAAGAAAACACTTTGCAAATAGCATCGAACTGAAGAATGCCAGTAAAAATAACGCCTTCCTTCAGAGTTTTCCTTCTCGTGCATTTCAGAGCCAGGTCTGATAGGTTTACTGGCAGTTAGGCCATTAGATGCTTTTTCTGGTTTTTACTCGTATTTCTTCCTACTGAAGCCACACAAGGGTGTAAAGGTAACACTGCAGGATCTTAACTATTGCAGTGACTGGCTTTACTCCATGCTTCTAGTTTGAATCTCCAGGTCTACTGGAAAAATAAATAAATAAAATAAAATAAAAATGAATAAAAAATAAATAAATAACTTACATGCCAGGAACCCAAACTAGAACAATATTGTGAGGACAGAATTCACCTCTCAGTTCCACAGATGGAAATGCTGAATTAATAAACAGTTATTCTTACTGCTGTTACTACTGAGGATGACAAAACTCTCAGAAAGGCCCTTTTAAGTAGGTAATGCTATAACATTCCTGCAAAAATAACTTGTAATTACTGGCACACAGACATGCAGGCTTCGGAATTCATTTCTATTATTTACAGCTAGCAGAGGTAAATGGCACTGCAGACCCTAAAAAAAAACCCAACATTTTTCTAAAACAGCACTGTATCAACATCCATGTCTTACTTCCACATATTTTACTTTCTGCTATATCTTCATCTGTTAACATTTGCATTATTTTACCTTTTCTGGAACTAGGACTGCGTTATAAAATGTAGAACAAACTGAAATAGACAATCCATTAAATGTTTTTGCTACCGGACAAGATTTTTTATGTGACAAACATTTTTTTTCCAAAGTTTGTATCAATTTTTATTGTCCTTTAAGGTAATTCATAATTTTGTTTCCAGCTTAGGTCAATATTTTTAATGTTAGATCAATAAATCATGACAAATTGTTTGAACTTTATGCGTATGACTTTCAAATTTCTGTTTCATGTAAGGTAATATTCAGTGCAGTGATGGATAGCACACACAAATATTAGAGCTGCTTGTTGAGCCTAGAAAATCCAGAAATGGTCAGAACATAGCCAAACTTCAGGATTTTTTCCATTCCATGTTGTCCATGTCTTCTTGTGATCCAAGTCATTTGTGTATCCTTGTTTACGCTGCTTGTTCTCTGAATTACAGATATTTGGTTCTAGGTTGTTTGTTTGTTTGTTCTACTTAACCTGAATTCCTTGTAAATTAATTCATCTCCAGAACAGAAAAACCTCACTTTACCTCTCCCACCATAAATTCCTCTTTTCACCTATTCCACAATCTTTTATACGTGAGCATTATCCGTGTAAGATTTCATTCTCCATTTGTTAAAAATAATTACTGAATTCCAACAATTCTTTTATAATTTAATTCTAAATTTCTGTGGGTGGAGCTGTCTCCCACTTAAAGTCTGTCTAGGAACCAACACATCAGAACTCAACTTTGTGATGCGGATCTTCTAGTAGGACCCTACTGTAACAGAAGCAGCACCTAGGGCTGTAAGTCACAGCCTTTGAGGCCTCTAACAATGTTATGATCTCTTTCACAAAGGAGATAATACATTGAAATATTTACTATCTGTGTGTCTTTCTTCCTCCCTCCTGCATACAAAACACTTCAAAGACTCTTGATCTCCCGTGTTCCTAGGGGAACAAACCACAGCACAACAGGCTAGTACTTGTACTAGCAGTTTGCAACGAATGTCTACCATACTGAGCTCTGAACACCTATGGATATAATCCATGCCTGAGAAAAAAGGCTATCATCAAAACCCCTCTCACTCCAACCTAAAGGACAGCCAGGAACAAACTAAGAAAAACACCAGTCTTTTTCAGGGCTGAACCATGAAGGATAAATATTCTTAGAGAGGGAGATGATAGAAATTAAACACCAAACTCTATTGGTTCAACAGGAAAGTGAGCATTTCCCTTGATGAAAGCCCAAATAAATGAGACGGGGCTTTCCTGGATATGACAATGTAGGTAAAAAGTGACATCAGGGTTTCCTAGGTTGGAGGAGAACATGTCATGGAAGAAAAAAGATGCAGGAGCATTGCTTAGTAAAGGCCAAGCTCACAATCACTCTGAGACGAGATCTCAGAATTACAAAGCTCTTTTAAAGCTTCTTTTTCCTTTAATTCAATTTCTTTTCTCTCTCAAGGCACAAGAGTCTGACCATCACTCTGCAAGAGCACCTGGATCTCCAGCACACTACAAGGATTTTTGCTATAAATTCTTTGATTCTGCAGGTTATAATCACCTTGAAAAGTAAATATACATAAAAATATTTTCTCACACCATGAGTTTAATATTTTCCCCCATTGTATAGAGAATGTCACTTCAAAGGCAAGTCCTAACGAGGCCGCCTGAGAATGATTTAGCAAAAATGTCTTGGTTTTGCTATTTTGAAATCATAGGTTTAATGTAACGGAGAAAGTTTAGAAGATTAAAGTATTGTTGCAACTTGTGTTAGAAAACGTTTCCTGGACTGCACAATTTCTGCACAACATAGCAGACGGATACGTTAACCTCTGAAAGAACTTGGTGGGGAGGGCACCCCAGCAGACTGCAGAGGAAGAGAAGGAGACAGCAGAGCTGAAATTATTACCACATTGTCATCCAAAGTGAGCTCTGCCAACCGGACATGGTGGAAGGGCCTCCCACTCATCCTTCCAACTCTCTCGATCTTGAAATAAATCTTCCCCTTCCGAGAAAAAAAAAAAAAAACAACAACGAAAACCAATTTACTGAGGTCCTCATTTGATGACAAATATCAATAGCTTAACAGAGTAAATAAATAAGTTCTCAGCCACTTGATAATTCTTATAAAAGGAAAATCCTTTTAAAAGTATTAGTACATACAAGGATAGTCTTACATGAGCTGACACAGCTAAAAATGTGAAATTCAAGCAATAATAAACTGAAAAAACCCACAAAATAATGGATAAAATTGAAATTATTTCCTCATTTGCGTGTTTCTTGAGTTCTATAGCCTCACACTTTACTCAGCTATGGAAATGGTAGCTTGAAAACTACGTATCATCAAATTTAACCAGACACTTACCAAGCACTAAGTTTCCTCACAAGTTAAGGAGACACCCGTATTCTTCCTTCTGCTGCTCTTATCTAACTTATTTGCTTTTCACATGAATGCTGTAGTTTACGTGCTCGGCATTCTAGCTGACTTCCAGCATCCACACCTGAAATACAAGGGTTAGAGCTCTCCTGTGTCACACCTGCCAGCACCACGGATGTTTATCTTGGATACTCCAAAACATTCTAAGTGGCAATAGCTGCCTGTGCGTGCAGAACTGAACTGAATCCCCCAAGCAGAAATATAGGAGTTCAGAGGTTCATTCAGCTGACATTTCAGTAAGTGTTAACTTTAGTAGGATTTCCTCCAGGTTTAACATACTCAAAATTCCATTGATTATAACAGGAAATTAAGTACGGACTGAATATGAGAATAGTATATTCAGCTGTCATACACCGGAGCTGAACTCTCCATTTAAACTTTAGATCCTTTTTAGACTTGCTATGTGATCTCTGGTAAGCCATCATAACTTTGTACCAAGTATTCTCAATAATAGTGTTTCCTTTCCTGGGAAAGGCACTGAATGGAATTTTAGAGTGCAGCTTTACATTTTAAAAATGAAATATATGCAAATACACTCTAACAAACATCACTAAAATTGATGCTATTTTCATATATTTTAAAAAACTTAGAGGATATTCCTTACGTGATTCTTTTGATTGCTACATTAATTGCTAACTGAAAAACTGCAAAAAATGCCATATTGAGTAGAGTCGATATATCTCCCACTATTTGAAAGAATAAATATATTACATTCAAAAACTTGTTACAAGCAAAAAAGAAACATATATGTAAAGGCAAGCATGTCTCGTTAGTGTAACTGAAACCTTAACACCCTCATCAAAGAATTGTTATTAGTTCAGACCAAGTTGCTATAGGAAAAAGAAATATTTAATTTTATACATTTTCTGTGGTGCTTTACAGCTTCTTTTTTATTTGGTCTGCCAGTCTAGTTGACCAAAGTAGTACTGAACATAATGTATGTGAAGTATCTCATCTAAGTCGGGTATTTGCTCTTTTCTCTTGTTGCTACCCCTGGAATCTGTTTTCCCCCACCTTGGTCTGCTTTTCTCTAGTTGACCTTTGGTGAGCTGCTGACTGTCTTCAGAGTTTCAGCATCATGCTGCATCGCCTTCCACATGTCTATAGTCTTCTGCATTGCACGAGGGCTCCTCCAAAAGTAATGCCTCCTATTTCATTGCATTGGCTTAAAATATCAGTGGCAGATGTTGGTGGGATGGCTGTGGAGGTTGAACCCTCCCACCAATATTCCCTTACATTTTGTTGTCGTGTGACGGATGGCAGCAGAGGGGCAGTCTGACCAAATGGCATCTGACATGGAAGTGTGTATGAAGCAAAGGTGTGGAATTGAATTCCTTCATGCAGAAAAATGGAACTCACTGACATTCATCGATGCTTGCTGAATGTTTATGGAGACCAAACAGTGAATGTGAGCACAGTGTGGGGTGACTGTTGCAAAATACTGTTTTGTCGCTGAGAACTTGCTCTATCAAATACTGGTACTATGCTCTTTGTATCTGTTACAGTTTCCATGGAAACAAATAGGAGGCATTACTTTCGGAGCTGCAGCTATTATCCCATGATAACACTCCTTTAAAATACAGCATTACACTGGGCTCATAAGTAGGTCACTCTACACAGAGGAAACACTTTTTGCCACTATCTATATGAAAACCATGATTGTGTTGTGCAGCTACACAAAGTAAAATAAATTAGGCAATAGCAGTTTGGTCATCAGAAATGGCTGTTACAGCTGAACAAGCGAACACAAAGCTCCAGGCATGCAAAGTCAACTTGAAGCAAAACGTGACAAATCTGGTCTTGCAGAGTTAATTTGAAGCCTATGGCCTGTTTCCGACAAAGGCAAAATTGTATTTACTGGTCTGCAGGGCTACGGAAAGAAGACATGATGGCATTTGGGTGGTTAATATTGTTTAGTGCCTATATCATGAGATTGGTAGTTAAGACATTTTCATTCTGTTCTTTACACTTTCCCAGATGCATCATGTCATTTACCTTTCCATAGCTCTGCTGACTGTCCTAAGGAACGGAATAATATTGCCTTTGCTGCACAGATATCACAAAGATCAATTAAGCAATGCTTTGGAAAGATTTCAGGATTCTCTGAAGAGTCTTTATCTCGTGAAGTGCCGAGCACCATAGCTTTATTGCAACATCTGAACACACATTTAGCCTAAACTGCTGGGACTTTTCATGCAGTTAAAGCCAAACACATGATTCACTGTACTGCAGGAAAATCAAGATACAAAACACTTAGCAGGACTGAACCCAGCAAGGTTATTAGACAGGGACAATGTTTTTTTGTTTTACTTTGTTTTTACGCCAAAGTCTTGTCAAGTAGGCATGAAAACCAAAGAGCACTGAGACTCTGATGCCCTGGCTGCCTTACTCTGTAAGGAGCGTCATTAATACCAATTCTAAATACCTTGTTCCTCCACAGCAACACTAGGATGTGTCCCATTGAAATAATTAAGTTCGCACCATGATTGAAAACAGTCAACGTTTGCATGACAGTCAGAACATAACACTTTTTCTCTTTTCCTTTTCCTCTTTTTCATTTTTGTTTTTTTTCTGTTCCTTTTTCCTTTCCTTTTTTCTTTCCTTTTTCTCTTCCTTTCTTCCTCTCTTCCATTTCTGTTTCCTTTTCCATTTCCTTTTCCCTTCCTTTCCCTTCCTTTCTTTTTTTTCTTTTTGCTATCTCCCTCCTTCTCTCTCTTTTTCACTTTCACATTTTAGCCTTCCTCAAGTAAAACTCTCACTGAAGTCAGACTGGGAAAAAGGACTCCAAGACCCCCAGGGGCCAAACAGGACTTCCCATGATACAAAAAGACTAAAAAGACACAAGGTCATTCCCAGGATTTCCTCTGAAGCTGGCTATCAGCACAATGGAGGCATTTGCCTAGGAAGGGCATGCTGTCCTAAGAACTGCCACAGCGAGAAGCATCCACACTTTGCTCTCTCTACAGCTCAGTATTAACTGTTTTGCTGCTGCTGTGTGGCAATGGATGGAGTTGTGACACGGAGTGCAACCATTCCTGAAGCTCTGGGAGGACAGGCACTCCTCCTGCAGCACAGCATCCAGAAGTGCCATTTTGCCCTAACAAGTCTTCTGGAGGATGTGATGCTAAGGAAAAAAAAAAAAAGCTGTATTAGAACACAGTTGTTCTGAGTTGTCATCTACACACACTCTATACTGCCAAGTAAGAAAGGCTGTTTTGCTTTTTAAGCACAGTTAATTTAGGGGGAACATGATGTCCCGCTCCAATTATTGGAGTGAGGGGAGATTCTTTAACATATCCGGAGTGAGACTGAGACGCAAACGAGGTCAAATGTTGTCCGACCAGTTTAATAGAAGTTCTGGCCAGTGAGGGAGATGGGGATGGGGAAGCAGGCGATAGTAAAAGATAGAAAATAAGAGTGAGGGTTACATATAAAAAAGCAGGGACAGTCACCACCATGGATCCCACGCCACTGTGTCGATCCAGGAATATATCTTCAGGCCCTTGTGGGAGCGAGGGAGCGAGAGCGCAGGGGGAGCAGTAGCAGCAGCAGGCATCAAGCTGCCAGGTCTCAGGCACCAGGCACCAGGCGAAGCAAGAGCAGACATCAGGAGAAGCAGGACCAGGCTTCAGGCAGCAGGCATCATCAGGCATTGGGCCATCAAGCAGGAAGCAGGAGCAACAAGCAGGCATCAGGTAGCAGGGCAGCAGGACCTCATGTCTCAAGCAGCAGGAGGTATCAAGCAGGTCCAGCCAGGCATCCATCAGGCATCAGACAGCAGCAGGTAGGCAGCTAGCAGACAGCTCCTAGGCAGCTCCTAGGCAGCTCCTAGCATTTCCCCCTTGGAGGAGGTGTTCTTATCCTCCTTTTCAGCCAGCATGGCATTCCTGGGCACCCAGGTATGTCACGTATCACGCGAACAGGCACGGACGGGCTTGCCCATCTCCTTCTGTGGTTGCCTCCCTCAAGGCGCCAGGGTGAAAGGCTGCTGGATGGCTGTTTAGCAGCTGCTTGTCTCTCATTGCTCCTGGTCTGCAAGCCTTCAGGCAGCAGGCAGGTGGGCAAACTCTGAGACAAAAAGAGTTCTTACAGCAAACTTTGAGACAAAAGATAACAGTCTCTTACACATGAGCCACGCACCTGAGCAGAAAATCCCCATGGACACCACTATGCCTCCCAGCCAACGTTCATCCAGTGTCAGCCAATACAAGTGCTTAAAAATGTCCCTAATCCTTTTACACAGAAGACCATAGGAAGGCCAAAGACATTGGACTTCCAGGAGATGCAATAGTGTCAAGTGCATAAGCAATCCACTGCATTATCTGGCTGCACAGGTTGCTGAGTAGTCAGAGATTTGAAGTGTCAAAAGCAATTGTGTGGCTCTGTGATGTGTGGAGATTTTTCAACACCACTGGAGTTGTTACATTGATTAAACTATTTCAGTTATCTGGGTCATCAGCCCACATTGCCAAGTCATTGATTCATTGCACAGGGGTGAAGAAAACAAGGTGAGGATTTGCTTGCACTATTTTTTATCCCCTTATCATCACATTTGAATGAATACATTGTTTTCATTTCTAAGATGCAAAGACCTTCATTTTTCTCAGAAACGTGGAGAGAAAAATCTAGTTACTTAATGGCTGAAAATCTTTATTCAGCTGAAACATACAGAACTGCAAGGTTCAACTACCCTTGGGGCAAGCTGCTCTGGCTCTACTTGCTGGGAAGAAAGGTTTGAATTTAATCAGTACATCATTTTACACCTGATACTTCCTGAATCATTCTGTTGATTAGTGGAATCAGAAAAATGACAAACATCTCTTATTTATGTTTTCAGTAACTGGACAGAAGTTTAATATAACAGCAGAGATATAAATGAAAACAGAATAAAACTTATTAGAATGACAAATGTAATCATTTTTTAAGTTTTGGAAAAGTCTTTGGAAAAGACGGATAACACATTCTTAAACCAAGTAGTGCAACTGAGTGTAACAATGTGGAACAGTTTAGGAAAAACACTGAGGTATTTTAAATCTTTTTTCTTCCTCCTTTTATTTCTGTGCACAATCTAACACCACAGATTTAGAGGGAATAATCACAACATGCACAAACAGAGCTCCAATCTACTACCTTGGAAGTCTATCACAAAAATCCCATTAATTGATAAAACCACAGGCACTATGAGATCCTGGTATCTCATCTGCCTTGCTGAGAGCTAGGATGTCACAGATTCAACTTTATAAGGAAATGAACCATTACAGTCACAGCATCAGATACCTGCTTACAACAAGAGCAATAAACAGATGAAAATTTTCAATAAAGCAGTGGCAAATTACATCAAAAAAGAACACAGCATTATCCCAAGCTCACCAAGAAAGTGAAAAGGACTCTTCTCCCACGTTTCACTCTGGATACACGGTTATTTGTGCCTCTTCACACTACACAGCAATTAAGTTAAAATGGCCATGTGTCTCTGGCCCTGCCAGCTACGCGGTTAAGGAGTAACATACAGATTTCTTTATCTTCCTCAAGTGATAGGTATTTTTGGCTACAGAGTGCATACATCTCTGCCTCATCCTTCTCATACTGCTTAGCCTATGCTTTGGTGGTCAGAGGGCTGAGAGCCTCTACTCCATGCCAGGAGGTAGATAAGATCTCTTGCTTTCTGAACAAGCACCCTGACGTTTACAGTATGTGATCATCTTATCTGGCAACAATTCCTGGCTGTACTCCGTGAACCTGCAGAGTGAACTGGATACCTCTGATATAGAAATTCATAGGTTCTTCATAAACTTTGGCAGCAACCAGTTGCCTTACCACTCTCACTGGAGCACTTCTGGACCAACTCTGATGTCTAAGTATGAATGAACCTTTGTGCACCAAATGAAATAAAGTGCTTAATTTTCAAGACTCTGGAATAGTCATCTAGTATCTATCAAAGTCCTGTCTAACACAAAAGGCAAGCCATACAAAGTTAACATTAAGACATAACAGCTGTGGAGAAATCAGACCATATTAAAAAGATGACTTTCCACTGACCTGGACTGTTACCTGGACCAGGGAGTACTGAAAATACCATGCAACAATGTCATGAAGCTTCACAAGCACAAATTAGAGAGCTAAGCAAACAATTCATCAGCTATCTGTGAACCAAGGACAATACTCTTGCTGGAAAAGTAACGAGAGACCTAGAAAATTTGTCTTTTATTTTTTTTTGTTGTTGCTGTCCAGTTTGAAGATAATAAATTGTTCTTCAGAATTTGTTACAAATTACTTCCTTGCTTCTATTGTTAATCATTCTTCAGAACAAAACTTACAGCTTTTAAGTTTCTGCTTAACTCTTTGACAGCTCTACCAGATTTTGTATGAATCACTACTAAATTGTTTCAGTACTTAAATCTGTAGCTGCCTATGCTCTTAGCATCCTACATACAGTAAGACATGTAACAATAATCTCAGATGATCCCCAAATTTCAAAGGAGGGATGCAGCAAAGGAAGAAAGGTTAACTGACATACACAATTGCTTTTTTGTTTTCTTATCTTCTGTCAGTGGCAGTAGATGAAATTATTATTTTTTTGTGGCTCTCAAATCTCCTGCCATCATTGCTTTGCAGCCTCAGGTGCCTGTCCTCAATACCTGACGGTACGCATCTTCATATGCACTGCTGGATCTTGAAGCGCATCCTTCAGCCAGCAAGCTTTCCTGACCCATCATTCTTCATTGCCTCATCAGTGACACATTTGGTATACAGTCACCAATCCTGCTGGTTTTTATTATTGTTTTTTTTTTTTTTTTTTTTT
>WBMW01004026.1:126315-163535 GCA_013396635.1 Penelope pileata
TTTCTGAAAAGATTTGTGGACTAACAGGGACTCCATCAGATGCAATTTGTTCATGATTTTATTCTTCATTTAGATTCCCTTATCTATTATTCTTGCAATACCAAGACATCTTTTAATACCGGACCTCTTCTCTGCATACTACTGGCACATTCATTTCACTAAAAAAATTATCATAATCCCATATTCATATCATCGTCCTTTTAGATATTCTTGAGATGCCACCGTGCAGTTCTTTCAGACTTCTTCCAAAATAGAGGATTTTTAAAAGGCAAACATTCAGTACCTTGATACACAGCTTCCTTTAGATGGATTGTTCTTCAAAGACCACATTACATAGAAATTCAATCATTCCTAAGGCTTCAAAATCTCCTTCTGTATCACTTAATCTTTATCAGATTGCTTTAACATGACAAAGTATTATGGAAGAATTCAAAATCACGAAATGGCAGAGTCTGCTTGTTGTCTTCCCCCCCCCCACCCCCCCATTTGACAACTGTATCTGTTTATAGATCCCCATTCTAATCTGAAAAGAAAATGTCAAGATCTTATTGGAACACTACAATAGGAACCGAAACAGGAGAGACCAGGTGGCCTGCTTCGTGCTTCCACCCAGAGCAAGTGTGTCTCCAGTCACAGAGCCTTAACTCTAACTTAGCAAATGAAAAGAATTTAAATAAAAGCTTTAATAGATATCCCTGTCTAAAATCCCTATCCATATGGGGACGCATTGCACTCTCAAGCTCAGCGCTGGGCGGGGACTGTGGGGCCTCTGTGGGCAGAGCCCGGGGCTGCCCCGTGCCGGACACAGGCGGTTCCAGCCGGTTCCAGCCGGTTCCAACGGCCCCGCGAGCACAGCAGAGCCCAGCCCCAAGCTGGCTGCTCCGCGGAGAGAGCTGATCTCAGTGAGGGTGCAGCAGGCACAGACGGAGGAGATCCCGACCCGGGGAGAAGCAGTAGAGGCCCCAGAGCCGATGAGCAGCTCCAGGCCCGCAGCAGGAATTGCCCTGCCGGGGCTGCAGCCATGGAGAGGAGCCCGCGGTGGGGCGGAAGGGCTGGGGGAGCTGCTGCCCGTGGGCCCCGTGCTGGAGCAGAGCCTGAAGGGTGGGCCCTGTGGTGCAGAGCTGTGCTGCAGCAGTGCTTGCAGAGCTGCGGCTGTGGGAACCCACGCGGGATCAGTTTGGGAAGGACAGCGTCCGTGGGAGGGACCCATGGAGGAGACGAAGCGTTAAGGACTGATGAAGCCCCACTCTGCACCGCTCGAGGGGTGGAGGTAGAAGAGGGCGGATGGGGGAAGATCTTCCTCCTGTGCTTGTATCTTACCAGTTGGCAACAAATGCATTAATCTTCCCAAGGTGACTGTGCTTTGCCTGTGGCAGCACTCTCTGAGAGCTCTCCCTTTCTGTGCGCTGTTTCCCGTTCCGTGCCCGAGCTCCTCCCGAGCGGCGCGGCCCCCGCCGGGGGACGCCGATGCCTCTCCCGGCCCTCAGGGCCGCCCCGCGCCGTCGGGAGCGGCCCCTGCACCGCCCTCCGTCCCGCCTCGGCCTTCTGTGCCCGGCGCCGAGCAGAGGTGGTGGCCGTGGTCTCTCCCCAGAGCTGCGGCTTGGGCCGGGCCGTCACCCCGCAGAGCTGGGGCAGAAGGACCCGGGAGTGCCGGTGCAGACTGCAAAGAGAGGAGAGGCACTCGCTGGGTTGGTTTTCTATTAAAAAAGTGGTTTACTTTGTTTCGTCATGTTTATTACTTTGTACTGTCATTTTTATTTTTTTATTATTTTGTGTTTTTGTTAAATTGATTGCTGTGTAATCTTGAAGAACAGTGCCAGTGGAGCAGCTGGAGTGGTCCTTCATGCTGAATTTCAGCCCTTCTTCCTGTCCAGTCTGAAGTCTTGTGCTTCTTCAGAGGAGCAGCCACCTCTGTTACTTCCCTGACAGCTCAGGGAGGCCACAGGGAGCTCAGGGCTCTCCGCTGGACTCCTCCTGTTGTCTCAGCGCAGCACCTCAGAGGACACGAGTCCTGGTCTTTCCCTTTACCTCGGAGCTTAGGGAAAAAAATCTTGACAGGTCCTCGGGAAGGATGAGGGTGGAGGACAGGAAGGAAGGGCACAAGGAGCAGCAGCTGATGTTGGGGCTCTGTGGCTGATGATGACACTTCAACGCCGAGATGGATATCGAGAGCTCCTGTTGTGCTTCTGATGGATGTGGCAACATCATTTGGCAAGCATCATTTTATAATGCTTTCCCAACCATGGTGGAGGTCGATCTACTTCCATTGGTTCTTCCGGAGGTTGATCCACCTGCATGGGCTTTACGATGTTGCCAGCTGGTGGGTCAACATCGGTCGGCTCTGAGCTGCACCTCCCTTGAAGCTGGAGCTTCTTCAGTAGGGTTGGATCCGTCAGGGTGGGAAGGAAATCACTTGGTTGCTCCTTCGATCAGCATGCTGCCAGCAGGTTGCTAAGTCGTTGAATGACTGGAGTTCTGTTGTCAGTGTCCCCCTATTTGCAGGGGTTAGCAGGGAGGTGGCTCATAATACCACAAAATCATGGCAGTTGGGGTCCATAGGAATGTTCCATGGTGACCAAAAGATGAGGTTTGGTCTCATAGTGTCACGGTTATGTCAAGTTTGAGTAGGCCATGGCCTGAGAGGTGCCCTGGTTTTGAAAGGGAAGAAAGGGTGCACATGATTTAAAGGGTGAAAAGAGAGAAAACAAGGCTCACCAGTGATAAGCTATGGGAGAGCACACCAAACTTGGAGGGGCTGTGTGCTAGTGAGGTCTGCCACTCTGCTCTGTGAGTTATAGGGTGCCATGAAGCACATTTGAAGTGTTTCTTCAGTTTTACCAGAAAGTGCGTTACAAACCTATTGGGACATTCTTCGTGTGACGCCTGATGTAACCCACTCTAGGCAGCAACTCAAGCCTTTCATTGCTTCACCCTGTGCACACCCACAGATAAGCAGAACATACATGGAACACATTCACACTTGCTTGAAGTTGAGTCAGTGAGTCCAATTATTAAATTATGTCTAATTTGCAAGAGGAGCAACATTTCACATAATTGAAACTGTGACAATGGAAAGCAGAAATTAATAGAGTTTACTACATTTATGCCTGTTAATATTCTAATAGAGTTCTGCAGAAACAAAAATTACTGCTTTAGAAAATGTCAGGATTTAATTTATTCAAATAAACTGCTTCAGTCACATGTCATGTTCTGAGTTTTTCCTACTAGCTGTAGTTAAAAGCAACAGCTTACACAGCATGCTTAAAACATCAGTCAAAATGTTCCAAAATTTCTTCTGACTGATCTGGACTGAAAGCCTTTCATTTTTCTCCTTACAATGAGATTTAGCAACATGCTTTTATAAAAATTACAAAGTAATAACATCGAAAGAACTAGGGTAGTTTCTGTGTTTGAGCTGATTTCCCACAAGAATGAACTGACTTACCATGAGTGTGCAATGGTAGAAAAACAAACCTTTGAAATCTAATTTGTCTCATTAATTCTGACAATAAATTTACGACTGTAGGGTCATAAAGCATAAATTAGGTGAGTGTCACACTGTGTCAATCCCTTAAAGAACAGGAAGTTGGTCATTCTTGGTTTACTTTACTAGGAAATTATTTGCGTGGAGTACTTGAGTATTTAATTAAATTGTCATATAACATAAAATAAGAAATAAAATAGTCTTTTGCTGTGCCACTACATTAATTTTCTGTCATCAAAAGTGTTTATCTTGTTAGCTAACTTAAACTTGCTCAGTATCAATTAAGTGTTATATCTGAATACATTTCGAATAAATTCCTTCTTCATTGCACTCTTGTTAAACTTTTATTTTTGTTGTAATTAGCATTTGGTGAAATCAGTTTCTTTGATAGGCTCTCTATAATTTGTATTTTATATTGCTCTACTTGTTTGTCATGAGATCAGTCAAGCAACTCCAGATCTGCTTGATGGCTAAATGTTGTAGGAATACTATGCAGCCTATAAAAGATTTTATTAGCTGTATTTCCTAGGGAAGCAAGGCTTACACATCAGTTTTTTTGGACGTCGTGTCTGTAGTCCCCACCCCACTCATGTCTGAAAGCAATATCATCATCCAGATCTGGCAGGAAACCAGCCCAGGCCACGTTACCCCGTGGTGCCAGCTGTGGTGTGCCCTCAGAGGGACGTCCCAGCGTCGCCTAAAGTCACCCTCCTGTGTAAGAAGTCTTGACTCCAGTAGTCTTAGAAAGTGTGAAGTTAGCCTGTGTACTGAACATCAAGTTCGTTATTTCTTCTTTTCAAGTAATAACTTGTTAGGTAAATTTGTGAAACTTAATGTTTCTAACGAACTTTGACATCCATCTGACCTCACAAGGGAATTTGTCTGACCACTTACAAAGATACAATTCAGGCTGAGCTGAAGAGCTCCTACAGACCACTGTCACGATCCAGTGTCACTTCATCGTGACTTGGTCCTATAATTCTCGGGAGCAGAATTAAGGCTCAGAACGGAGTCAAGTGCCTGAACAGAAGAAACTTTATTAACCAGGGGACGGATTTGCGATGGGGGAAGATTGGGAAAAGGGGAGGGAAAAAGGGAGTGTCTGCTGTTACCGACGGGACAAATTCGCAACGGGGAGGGATAACGGAAGAAGGAAGGGAAATGGGGGAGCTCGCTGTTACCAGCGATGGCGGTGCAGTTCGGGGGGGGACGAGGGAGGTGCCGTTCCTCCACTCGCGGTGTTACCCGGCTCCTCACGGCTCTTTCACGATGCTCCCTCGCTCTCTCCGTCTCTGCCGCTCTCTCACTGTCCTCCCGCTTGCTCCTGCCATTCTTGCTCTCACTGTTCTCCTGCTCTCGCCATTGTCCCTCTTGCTCTCTTCATTGTCTTGCCGTTGTCCCTCTAATTCTCCTGCCGTTCTCTCTCTGCAGTTGCACCCCTTTTTATCGTATCGCCCCGTCCCCCCACTCGGGGGTGGGGCGCATGCCCCATCCCCCTCTAGGGAGCTCTGGAAAGTTCTCGAAGGGGCTTGGGTACTGCTAGATGGCTCCAGGGTGCAGGCTCCTGATTGGTGGAACTTCTAATTGGTGAATGCTGTCCAGCTGCCAAGGTCGTAAGATGGCAAAGTCCTGCACCCTTCCTGCCGCCAATGTTGAGACATATCCCTACGTTGTTTTCAGTCTCTTACAACCACCAGCCTTCATGACCGTAATGAAAAACAAGACACCTGTCTCTCATGGTAATTCTATACATAAAGGTCTAACTGCAAGCACTGAAAAGGGGAGATCTGTACTCTCAGAAAAACATGCATTTCCATCCGTTTCATATTATTACTCTGTTGGAAACTTTCAACCACTGCATCTCTATGTAGAGTTGAGACGTTTTTGCCTTAGACTGAATGTACAATAAATGGTCGTAATACCTAAGGCAAACACTGTAGATACCATTTTTTTAAGGGTATGTAGAAAGAGAGCATCTGTTCTTTTAAGATTATCTGATCAAGGACTGTTTTCAGTGTGGAAGGGAAAACAAGGAAGGCACAGAGACACGAATCTGACGAAAAAATGATCTTACCTCACTTAGCCGAGTGAGAAGTTCCTTAGAAATCCATTGAATAACCTCTTTTGCCCTGCCTGAAGGGGCTTGTTGGTTGCTCTGAGATGGCAAGATCAGGGCCCAGCAAATATTCCTGTCATTGCAGCAAACCAGATGCAAAGGTTTAATATAACTAATGGCAGCGGATGGTTTCTAATACTGAAAGGTTATTGAATCACAGTCAGCCACCTGGCCCTACTGCGTCTTTGTAGCTCACAATTACTATTATCTGTTATTTTTCGCTATTTTTAACAAATGCATGAAAATCGTGAAAAAAGGAATCCGTCCAGAGATGTCGGAATCTTTGCCAGAAATAAAATATGAAATTTAAATTACAACCAGCAGCTGTTCCTAATCAGCACGCCAAAAAGAAATAGCCAATCACAATAAAGTGATATCCAGATCATGTCTACATTTCATGCAAATTTCAGGCCTTAATATGTCGTTCTTTGAAATACTAGCTAAAAAGACAAACCACAAGCAATTTCTCAGAGTCCTTCATATTTACTCTGACCTCTAGTACCAACTTCTTCTATTTACAAGGACCCTTGTTTTACCACCAGACTGCATTCCGGGTCACCTGTAAGATGTAGTTTAACATGCCATTCCTTGCAGTGCTGGAGTCCCCAGGGAACAAGAGAACAGCATATAGCAACTAAATCTGCTTTCTTTCCAAAGCTGATTTCTTTGATACTGCTGTTGTGAGATTATTGAACAGCAGCTGGGAATCCAGCAAAAACCCCAGAGGCCAAATTACAGTAGCTAAACACAGATGCTAAATTCTAGTAGGTACTTCAGCCTCCTCTACAGTCAAGCTGGAGCTGCTGATCTTTGCACATGGCGTTTGTGTGGTTGGTGTGGTTGTCTGAGGTACAGAAGATTCATGTTAAGGCTGGGTACCAGAAGGAAGACAATGTTACAATCCAGTGCCTGAAAGCTGCCCAATAGCTTCATCTCTGCACCAAATAGAATAAAATGTGGTACCTCGTTGAGTTGTGTACGGAAATGTATGCATTGGGATGAAGAGCCAATCGCAGACCCAGACCCAGCGAGCCTAAAAAGAGTTTGAGCCATGCTCACAGCTTTACCACTTTCTGCTCCAGTCCGGTAGCAGGCTAATAACACTTAGCTCTTGCTCAACTCTTAATACTATCAAATAATCTAACAATACCAATATGGAAACAGATGTTTGATTGAGGATTGTGTTTACTTTGATCATTCGTACATGAATTCAATGTTTAGGAAGTAAGTGGTGATAATCTGTGCTAATGATTTTCATGAAATATGTGTTGTATGAAATTTCTAACAACTTTTTCAGCTTGCTTGCTGTGGAGTTTCCCGACTTTCTTTTATATACAGTGGCAAAGTAGAGGAACTGATTTCTGTGATACATTTCTCTATGCCTGTTCCTTGTATTTAAACTCTGAATTACCACAGCATTAAAATTCTGTTCTGAAGACTCACGGGTGAATGTAACAAAGCAGAGCACTCCTAAATAATTTTTCTGGAAACTTCCAAGGTTCTTGAACATCCATTTAAATTTAACTGACGGGTTTATATATTCAATAGCATATCAGATTGCAGTTGCAAAAAAATTATTAAGGAGGATCAAAAAACAGAAGAGCCACAAGAAGGATGTCTGCCTCATCACTGAGATGTACTAAATATTTTCCTGAAGTTTTTGGTTCAAGGAAACTGTTAATTTATGAAAATTTTCAAGAATATTTTCACTTTCTTTTTCTCTATTCTTTATGCATAGGTCTGACTTTTATAAAATTTTGGTTTCTTTTATGACATGCTATTCTGTGAAGTCTTGATCTCCCTTCTGGCATCTAGGCACTACCTTAATATATAAAATCATCCAAAGAAGGAAAATTACAATTTTGGTAATCACAAATGCTGGAAAGTGTCCAAATACATCGTTAAGGTCAATGTTCCATATTTGTGTCTTTACTAAACCAATTTAAAGCTTAGCATTTCTTTCTTATTGTCACCTACTTTCCACAACATGTTGTCACTTCAGGCTTTGTAACTATATGAAGACATTTCAGCTCCACATGTTTCTTAACACATGTGTAACCCTTGTTGTTTATATGTAGTTGTTCCTCTTAACACATCATAATTTTATTAATACTCTTTGGCCATGTCTACTTTAGAGAAAACTGTGCTTCCCATTTCATTTTCCTTTCAAAATGCTTCTTCCAGAAAAGCCTAACTGCCAGCGAAAACAGTGTCTGAAAACTGCATGTGCCAATCGAAGATTCTCAGCAAGTGGATTGTGGTAACAGAGCCTAGAGGTTCAACATTTCAGCAGCTGAGTTAGACAATCAACCAGCTGCTGGCAGAATAACACTTGATCTGGTGGCATTCCAAATGTGCCCTTTTTATTTGCTAGAGATATCTGAATGTCAAGCTGAGATAGATATTGCAGCAGTGCTTCTCCAAATTTCTGAAGGGAATAAATGGTTGGTTGTTTTTGTGTTTGGTTTTGGTTTTGTTATTTTTAGCTTTTCGTTCTTTTTGATAGGGAAATGTTAACTGAACGGCGGTGTGCTGTTACCTAAGGTACGTACCAACAACCAAATTTCTTCACTTTCATAAATTGATTTCAAAAGTAAACATTTGTGATGTTACCACTAACATTGGAGAACTGCCATTTCTCCTTATGATTTTAACATTCGACATAATGCGGTTGCATTAAAGAAAATCCCAAATGTGCCAAAAGTGCCTATGTGGGTGCACATGACAGAGATTTGAGCATCACGCTGATTTTTAACTTCAGTGAGGAAATCATACTTGTTTCTTATTTTCTCCACTCTTAGTTTTTAACTAGTGCTTGCACTTTCAATGCATCTTATTGTCATCAGTACTGGTAGCTTGCAGCAGCTGGAAGCACACACAGCTCTGTGCAAAGCTGGTCTGTTTATTTTACCATCAGCAGGACTGGTTTGTAGTGAGTGAGTGCTGATTTATATTCCACCCCAGGAGAACTTTCAATTTTAAAAGGTATTGAGCATTCATAACTTAGGGATTCAAGTTACCACAAGAAGAATCACATAAAATCAGATACAGTCATCAAATACTTTGCAGAAGTAGGGATTCATTCATTCGATGGTGTGGATTATGCATTTATAGTTGAAATGGATTAGATCATAGAGTCATAGATTGTTTGAGTTGGAAGGGAGCTTTAAAGATTATCTAGTCCAACTCCCCTGCAATGAACAGGGACACCTACAGCTAGATCAGGTTGCTCAGAGCCAAGTCGAGTCTGACCTTAAATGTCTCCAGATGCTAGTAATCAAAGTGGGTAACAGGGCAGTTTACTGGTAGAAAAAGGAGAATCAAGGTTAGAAACCTCATATTTGGCCCTGTGTTTGTTTTCTGTATTTACTAAGTATTTGAACAAAGCCAGGACAAGCAGGATCATTGAGAAGATTAACCACACTAAATCTTTTGGGATAATTGAGAAACAGAAGGAAGTTGCTCTTTCGTAGAGTAACTCTGTAAAAATCATTTTACAGAATATCTCTGACGGTCTAGATGAGTCTGCCCAGGGCTAGAGTATGAAATGTAATGGCCCATGACACGAATTGAGCTATGTCAGAGATCAATTTGGGTGAAGATAATGCCTTAAGACAAAAGTAATTCCCAGAGTAAGGTGAGTCAAACTAGCGCAAGTACATTAACATAATAAATAAACTTCATATTCTGACAAGCTGTGTTTGTGCTAGTGGGGAAGTACAGGAAAAGGCTCTTTGAAAAGAACAAGGTCCACTTGTAAGACCAAAAGTGCTTTTATATTACCAGTTAAGGTAGTGTATAGAAGACAGTGCTTAATTTTAGATTACATTTAAGAAAGCAAACTGGCAACTGCATAACGTCTAGATTTTTTTTTCCTTTTCTAAGGAATCAAACCAACTTCTCAGGAGCTGATTGTGAGAAATCGCTTGTATCATTTACCCTGTACAATCATGACTTGCTGTATACATCTGTGAAAAATGGAAGACTTAAGTGACATGTTACCAGTTGTGTGGGTGTACGTGGGTATATATGCTGCCACTATATTCATGACCTGCATGTTAATATTAGATGTGAAACTGGACCTTCTTCCCAGCTCTGCTAATTGTAGACCATGTTGCCTTGTCGGAATACGGAATTCTTACAGGAGCATCAAACGTAGCACAACAGGGGTGGAATAGAAAGCAGACAAAATTGTGTATAGGTGTCATGGTTTCAGCTGGGAAAGAGCTGGTTTTAACAGCAATAGGAAAGCACTCAGACACTATGGCAGCCAAATCACATGTCACAAGAAAAGATTCCAGCAAATCTGGCAGAATCTTGCTGTGTCTGACAGAGTCAGCTTCTTGCATATCATCTCCTAGAAATCTGTCCTGTAGGTTTGTCTGCCCCTAACTTATCTGAACCATTTAATTTTAAACCTATAATGCCAAAATTTTAGAAATATTCCAACTCGAATAAGGTGATGGACAACATGCAAAGACTTTTTTTTTTTCATTTTTTCTCTTCTTTCTCCCATTTGACATTTGTAAACAACGATTTATAGCGCATTTACCCATTTAGGAATTTTAATGTAGAAAGCCATGAAAACAGTGACAAGGAGAACTCAGCAGGGATGCAGTGGTGCCTTTTGTATTCTGTTTGAAAAGTGCACAGTTAGGACAAGCAATTTCATTTGTGTTTGGTCCAATTAAGGTTTTTCAGGGTTTCAGGTCATTTTAAGCTAATGCCATTTTAAACTCTAATTTCCTTTTTTCATCCTTTGTGATATTAAAAATGTATCAGCAAATGGAAGATTTAGGCAGTTTCCATGTAAGTTCTGTGACAGGCTGGAAAAAGACTTAAAGAACAGAACACAGTAATTTAACAACTATTCTTGTTTCCTGATGAAACATATATATATATATAAAAAAAAAAAAAAAGAAAAAAAAAAAAGAAAAGAAAGAGCAGGAAGTACCATGAAAATAATGTCAGGGAAGTGCCTCTGTGCCATTTTCCTTCTGATTAAATGAAAATCCAAAGACATACTTTCTACTGACCAGATCTATTCATAGTCATATTATTTCCTTATTTTCTATACCTATCCCACAGAAGACATTAGGAAGAATTCTTGGGCTTGAATTATCAGAAGAGCCATTCTCATGCCCGTACGCATTGAAGGCATTACTTCGCCTTTGTGATAACAAAGGAAAAAGGATCAGGAATTTTTCATCGTGGTGATTTTCCCGTAAGAAGGGAGATTTGTAGTAAAAACTAAAATATGCTTCCAGAAAAATAAGGTTCCAGAAAGATGGGCTGCTGAATTCCACCACACCGCTCTCCCACTTCCCCTCCACAAAGGAAAAGGGGAAAAAAATACAATGAAAAAGGGCTCAAGGGTGGACATAAGGACAGGGACATAGCTCAGCAGTCACTGTCGCAGGCAGAACAAACTTGGCATAGGGAGATTCATGTAGTTTATGGCCAATTATTAACAGACTGGAGCAGTAAGAAACCAAAAGCAAACTAAAAACACCTTAATTTCTTCCACTTTTTTCTACCTCCGCCCCTCAAGTAGTGCAGGGGAATGGGGAATGAGGGCTGTTGTCAGCCCATAACGCTTCATCTCTGCTGCTCCTCCATGGTCACTCTGCCCCTGCTCCGTGGGTCCCTCCCATGGATGCCGTTCTTCCCAAACTGATCCCACTTGGGCTCCCACAGCTGCCGCGTGGAGCTACACAGTTCTGTACCACAGGGCGCATCCTTCAGGCTCTGCTCCAGCACAGGCCCCACAGGCAGCAGCTCCCCCAGCCCTTCTGCCCCACTGCAGGCTCCTCTCCATGGCTGCAGCTCTGGCCTGGGACTGGTCCTGCAGGGGCTCTCCATGGGCTGCGGCCTCCTCCAAGCCTCATCCACTGCTGCACCGTGGGCTCCTCCATGGCTGCACATGGAGATCTACTCCGTGTGGTGCCCATGGGCTGCAGGGGGACAGCCTGCTCCTCCATGGGCCTCTCCTGGGCTGCAGGGAGCTTCTGCTCCCTGCCTGGAACAGCTCCTGCCCTCCTCCTGCACTGACCTTGGTGGCTGCAGGGCTGCTTCTCTCACATTTCTCACTCCTCTCCCAGCTGCTGTTGCGCAGCAGCAGTGGCACAGGGTCTCACCTCTGCCTGCAGTGCTTGACACAAATAGGCATTGTATTTCACACAAAAGGACCACCCTACAGAAAAAAGTAAGGCCATGCTGTTTATATTCTATAACAACTACTTCAATCGGTTTAAAAAATAATGCAAAGACTGTAAGAGAAAATATTTCTACTTTAGAATGTACAATTTTTTTCTTTATTGAAGGCATCAAGCTGTTTTCTTTCATACATAAACAAAGAAATCTTTTCAGTTTCCTGTTTCCTGCTCAGATTTATGAGGAACATAAATATTGAAATGCAGAAGTTTTAAAGTGTGCTGAGGATAAAGGAGAGTACCATCTAAAGGTTTACATTTACTCCAGCACAAAAGCCCCCTCCTTTTGGCTAACAACTTGACAAGTCAGAAATTTCCACCATCACTAAAGTTTTGTGGAACTGAGAAGAAAATGAAAGATTTTATTTCCTACTTTTGTATTTACAGCATAGTAATACTGTATAGTAACTATTTATATACCCATCTTCAACAGGCTAACATTAAACAGAATATATTTATTTCAGTAGCATTATCAATTAATCCTTATACGATACCATTGAATTTTAGCATTTCTTAAAAATCTGACAACTTTTAAGAAACAGTGCCTCTAGAAAGATTTTTCAGGTATGAAAAATGCACTCAGGAAATTTACTGACAATTGTGTACAATTGAGTTGTGAAATGTGTTATTGGAACCTTATCTTTATGCAAGACGTCAATGCACTTGAGCTTTTGAAAATTCCTAATAGAAAGCTAAATACTGTCTACAGGAAGCCCTGTAACATTTGAGATATCAGAGCAAGTCTATAAATAAATGAAAATTCATGATTAGAGCGACTTGACATTTCAAAAATGTCTATTTGTCACTATGAATTTCCCTTTAAGACTTTCTAAGTACTACAAATTGCAAAGAGCAGCCAGGAAGTAGTCCAATATCTCTTCATTGCATTCACACAAATGACTGTATTTTCATTTGGAAAAGAAAATCTTGTCAGTTTTATTCCAATTTAAGAGAGATAAAACGTTATGCATGTGTACTATTTTCATTAAAATTACCTTTGTTTCCAGTCTCACTGCTGCGTCGAGTTGAAAAGCTGAATCTAGCATGAAATGTGGAATTCCCTGTAACACCTTGATGTTACCTTTAAATCTAACGTTTCCAAATCATTCTCAGCATATACCTTCCATACAGTGATGAATATAATTTATATTGCACAAATTCCTCAGATCCCTCTCTGAAGCAGAATAGGGCTATGACAAATACAGCTGGGAATTGGGCATTAGTCAGTACCCAGACACCCAGACCGTGCCATCTCATTCCCTACATGACAGCCTAGAGCATCCCAGTCTTCTGTGTGTGCTAGTAGACATAACATACAACCTACACAAGACCTGTATCCCCCAAGATCAGTAGCTGAAAAGCAGGCACGGTGGCATAAACATCTCAAACAGTACTGGATATTTCTGTTCAGACAACTTCATCAGATTCTTTGGATTAAGCAATATAGTAGAAAATATATTCAAAAAGAAGGGAGGAGTCAATTATGAAAATATGCATCTTTCTATGATGATTTATTTTTATATATTTGAGAGACTAGTGTCATTGATATCTGACCGGAAAGTCAAGAAGCAGTAAAGAACTTCCAAGGGAGTTTGCCCCCTATCAGGCCAAATCTCACGGGTATATTTCAATCTTACTGAGGGAATATCAAATCCAATGATAAAGCATGAGCAATTAGATGGAGAACTACTGCACAGAACATCCAGAATTCGTGCTTGTATTGTCAGGTCAAGTGAAGAGATACTGAAGTGCTTACATTTTCTCCTTGACCTTAGAACCAAATCAGGCTGTCATTGTGCTGCATCCACACACTTAGCAAGAGTCAGCACTTGGAACAAAGGTACCCAAAAAGTTTAGCACATGAGTCTCTGATGCTGCTAATACTGAGGTATGTGCTGATTCCTGCACATCAACAGTCCCATTGAATCTCAACATGATTTTCAAGAAAGGAGGTGTAAGTTTTTGGTGCATCTGTAGAAAGTGGCGATACAAAGGCACTCATGTTGCAGAGGAAAGTAGAACCGCTTTATACATCTACATTCCTATCAATGAAAAATAACAAACCAAGCAGGTGTTCTTTCCACAGTATTCTTGCTGGCATGGTCATATTTATTTTTTCTCTTTCCCAAGCTAGCTTGGTCTTTCTGCACACAGCCCGACTGCTGGCACCTATGTCAGATGACTGACTGCCTTTGCATCAACAGTCTGAGCATATGTCTTGAATTGTATAGGAATTACTACAAAATAAGGTAAATACAATTCAGAAAACCAGGCTGGCTTTTAAACAAATGATTGAAGCATTTTGTCAGTTTGGAGAAGGCTTTTATTCTGAACTCTCCCATTTTCACATAGGTTGACTCCATGAATTCTAATGTAAAGTAACACTTTAAAAGGCTTCCTGGTTTCTAAAAGACAGACTTCAGAAAAGTACTGATTTTTTTTTTCTCTCCATTTAATTTTTACAGGCTGCAGTATGTTTCCTCCATTTTATATTCTTTCTGTTTAAAGGGGATTTCAGGTCATATGAGTAATATGCTGAACAAGATTGGATGAGATAGAGGAGAGAATCCCAGCTACAAGAATTCTCAGCACTGCTATTTCACATGCTTTTCACACAAGTTTAAGCTTTTTTCTTGTTTGTTTGCATTTTGCATTTTATTCCTTCTTTTTCTCTCCCTTTTTGCCTGCATAAAGAGTTCTCTCTTCCTTTCCGCCCTCCCACTGCCTCACCTCCTCGGCTCTCCCAGGACAGAAATTAAACCTGAAACATCTTTTTTAAACAGAATGCATCTCATAAAAACCTGAATAGCAAAACTACATCTTATTGCAGCATCAGTGCACGATTGAGACCATGGGGCTAAGATAGTCTTTACTACTCAAGTTGTCATGAAATGTCTGTTTCCATCTTCTGGCTTTCAAAATTTTACTATGTCTAAAACAAAAGCTATATTACGGACACTAAAAATGAGATGGATGTTACTTTTTCTGTTGTTACCAGGTACCATTTGTAAATGATGAGCAGTGATGTTTTTTCTTCAGTGTGCATAAGATGTAGTGCTGGATGCTCTGGATATGGTATTCGCTTGTACTAAGTCTTATGGTGGTAACAATGATAAAACTGTAAGAAGAACCAAAAAGGCAGCACTGTCATTTTTTACCAATCATTTCTTTGCTTTTATCAGTAATTACCTGGCACCTCATGCATACGGCACTGGCTTGGAAATGTGAAAAGCTGAATGGACACATTTACTTGTTGGGAAATTGTGAAAGATGAAAGTAATGAACAGATTGTCTTAATTCATTTCTACAGTACAGAAATAAAAAATTGAAGTGGTTGTTCAGAACAGCAATAAAAATAAAATATTTCATACTTCAATATGAATTTTGGGTGATCGTCTTTGCTTGGTTCGTTACCTCTGCCCATCTCAAAAGAAAATGGATAACTTCACTGAACTTCTCCCTGCTCCAAGCCCGGAAATAGAAGATAGTCACTCTTCAGAGAAGGATCTCTCTGCTAACTACACAGCCTTGCAAGAAACAGAGTGGCCATTTTTTGCCACCTTGTCATAATCTTCCACGAAGGAGTGGATGGGAACCAGGAAAGTGGTAATCTGAGACTTGTGTTCCAGGAGCGAGCTCAGTGGGTGACCAGTTACTCATGGTTTCAGTTGCACTCACAGCTTTGAGAAACAACAGCGGAGGAAACTACAGGGGAGTTTTCATGAGCGTGATACAGCCTGATTGAACAGGCTACAAAATGCACTTCCATCATCTAGATTCAACATCTGGTTTTGTGGAAAAAATAGTGAAATCTCAGGTTTATTTCTGTATTGTAAAACACTGCACACTGTTGATATTTGATTTTATATAATTAGAAATAAATAATAAACTAATCAGTGGATGATCTGAGTAATAATTAAAAGTGCTGCAATATATATGTATTTAAATTAATACTTTCCAGAATAAAATTTCAGCAATGGAACATTTAAAATGGTTTTAATTTTCAAGACTGCTTTGGTGTTGATAGAGTTTAGGTGCCATCCTACACCCGAAGCAATAGCATTGCCACTTTGAAGATAACCTTTGCACGTATTTTGTGAGGGACACCAACCAGCAAGGAAAGTAAAATAGGAGGGAATATTGTGTACCCTCTTGTAAAGGATATTTGTTTTTTTAAAAGCAACACTTCAGAAGTCATGAAATTAGTATGCAGAAAGAATTCTTGTCAGCAATTAAATCTTCTAAAGTTTAAAACATACTTATTTTCAAAGTTAATACCCTAAAATTCTGCAAGTATTTGTGCTAGTCTGGAGGATGTTGGTGCCACCTTTTAAAAGGTTCCCCAAAGTACTTGGAAACTCTCTGGAAATACACTGGAAACCTGCTATGTGGATGCAAAAATTTATTTTAGAATATTTTTATTATAAGTGAAAATTAACATGTTAATGTAAACTGTAGGTGGTAATAAATAAACAATACAAAATCGCAGAAATACTGGAATTTTCAGAATTTTATATTTCTCTTAGGATAAATTTATTCAGAATATCTATCTACAGAGTACTGAGAAATGCATAATTTTAATGAGATATGTGCCTTCTCATCTCAATTGGTTTAGCATAGGAGAGCGAGGGAAAGCAGAGATACTCATATAACAGCAAGAACCAGCAAATGGTGTGTGCCTATATATGTGTATCCATGTGTATGTACACATAGTAATGTATGCATGTGATACACATACACATACCTATATATGTAAGTCAATATAATCAGAGGGGAATTAGATCTGGTGTCATGCATTTCAGGGCTATGAGAGGATGTTTAAACAAAAGTGTAATGCTTGGACACAAAATCTCTCTAGTACAGTCATGACTGATTAATTGGACTCCTTAAGGAACTGCTATAATAAACAATGCATTTTCAACCACATTCTTCCTCTGTCCCCTTTTAAACCAGATCTGACCTCTGATATTTTCCCTTTCTCCCTGAGGTCCGTGTCAGACTTTGGTGACCGGAGATGAAATTGTAGCCCATGTGAAGCTGAGGGGAATTTCACTCCCCTTCGGTAGTAGCAGTAAATTTTACAGTAATCTGAAATCTGGGTCTGGGGAATGGTCCAAAATTAATGGAAAGGACCTCATGATTCCAGTGGGCTTTGGGTCACTTTTGTATTTCAGGCAGTACCAGCACCTGAGGGAAGCACAGAATAAAACCATGCCTTCAACCTTTGTTTGCACCTGCACTTGCAGAAGAGGAAGTTTTTATCATTTTTCTAATGAGGTCCTCATTTCAAAATCTGTTTAAACTCTCTGTTGTCTAACACATCGTTTCCCTATTATTAATTCCCTTAAAGTACAGTGTTCTCATGGCCTCTTGAAAGAACTTTTACTCTTGGTCACATGCTGGGCGGCAGAGGTCCTTAGCCTCTGAAAGCACTCAAGGTTTATTATTTTTTGTGTTGTGTGAATTTGTAGGTCATGTTCCTTTCTGAGATTCAGTATGAATCAAATTTTCTCATTACATTAGCCAGATACAGGTCATCACCTTACTCAAATTGAAAATTATTTTAGATATATCTCATAAATTCCTCAACCCATGAAAGAAAATAAGATGGGATTTTGCCTCCCTTTTTTCCTGCCTGGAAAGTTGAAGGACAACACTGAAAACTGTGTTATAGATTTTTATTATATTTATTGGCTGTGATAATGAGTAATAAAAAAGATGGGTAGCTGTTTAGGCTCATTTTCCTGGCTTTTTTTCATTATCTTCTCAACTTTATTCCTTATTTACAGTATTCAATGTCTTAGGGTCTTAAATAAATATTATTTTGAACATATATATATTCTGTATTAATTTTCAATGACAAAAAATATTCCATTTCTAAAGTTTGACAAAAATCACACCCATAACTTTGATTACAAATTAATGTGCTGAGAATCTCTGATGAGAGAAGTAAAAGCCTGTGACATTCCCAGAAGGATAAGGCAGCAATACACAGGAAACCTCACTCTTAATTGTCCATTTGGGGTATTTTAGCATTTTTTTCCTCAGCCATAGCTCCCTCCTGTCTGTGGTTATTACAGAACTCCACACTTATTATCAAAAGGTTCTTTTTGTTTGCTTACTGATATTTGTACTGATATGTAACTACCAACTGGCATTTCTGCTTTGTCCACAGGTGCAGTGGCTATTAGACAAATTTCTTTTATGTCTCTCTGTTTATTCTACTAAGGATGAAATTGTACCTGCTCAGTAATTTGAGATTTGAGCTAAGTGATTTGCATTTTAGTTTGGAGTTCTGCAGTACAAATAAAACATGATCAAATCACTTCTTGTTACATACAGTGATTACACTAAATCCACTACATCATTCAATTAAAGAATGTTAATAGAGGAGATGTAGTGTTAAATGATTTTCACTGCCCCATCTATCAGGCAGTCATACAAGCAGGATTTTCAGAGAGACCTGTCCTTGTCTCTTCTTTGTTTATTTGTTTTGCTTTTTGATTTTATTGGAAACATCAAAGCCATAGAATTCAGAATGAATTGTAAAGCCAGTCAAAAGTCTGGTTTCAAACTGCATGGACATAATTCACAGTGTCAGTGCCAGGTTTTGAATCTTTTCTTGTTCCACCACTGCTTGCAGAAATTGTGTTCCTTTGCACTGAGAAGTTCGTCCCTTCTTTAAAAGCTGATGCGAAACTTTGCTTCTGCAGTAGTCTGTTCAGTATAGAAAATTGCTTGATGCTCTTACCTTAATTTTTAGCTTCACCTTCCTGGATGAAGCAAAGAGAAGAGAGAGAAAAGAGAAAATAATGAAGTCACTATCTGACGAATCACTGTAAAGATATAAAATAAACAGTCTGTAAAAAGAGTTCCATTTCCTCTATGCATTGTGAATCTTCACCATCCTTCTTCAGTCAATGCTCTTTTAAGTATCCCGACATGCTGTGTATCCCCTGACGTTCTGTCTCTTACTTAAAGTAAAAGCTCTTTGGGGTAAATGACCTGCCTATGTTACCGTCTAAATAACAACAACGTGTCTTCAATGCATTGAATTACAATCCGGTCAAATGTTTAAACAGATGTAAGAACACTACAATCAGACTGTGCAAATCACAGAAACTCTAGATAGGAGAAAAAAAAAAAAAAAACCTGTATGTCCTTTAATTTCTGCTATGTGCATCTTTTTCTTCCACTTTAACAGCAATGATGCTGATTTTATGCTGATTTTACTAAGCTAGTAATAAATTACAGTCTGAGGATTTTTTACCTGAGTGGGGGGAGCACATGATTTCTTTGCAAGTATTTTGCTGCTTAAAAAACACAAGCAATTGCTGTCTTTCCTGTGTCTAGAACTACAGATGTGTTGGCATGGGGCCCTGAGGTCTCAGCCACCATTGCCACAACCTGTTTCAAAACTCTCAAAGGTTTTTATTCCCAAAGTGTATCGGTAATGTCCTGTGATAGCTCAGCTATAATCATGATGTTAACTGTAGCAACACATCTACAGGGATGTTGGCTGAAACCACCAATTTAAGTCACGAAGGCCACAGTGCTTTCAAAAGGAGGATGGCTTTGCTTTTTCTCACTTGGATAAGTTTTAACTATGTTACCCAGAGGTTAAAAGGCTGCTGCTGATCCCCAGACCTCCTGAGACCCTCCAAGCTAGCATTTATTTGTACAACAGCTAGTTCTCTGTGTTACTACGATAAGTTAAAGGATGACACTGAAACTCATGCCATGTGCAGCTATGCATCTAGGCAGTGGCTGCTTTATTTCCCAGTAGTATAATATATATTAGAAATATGAAGCTCTACTCACCGTGACCAGCTCTGGAATTTGATAAAAATACATCAGTTGGGACAGCAAGGAGCACGAAGCTGGCATTTTAGAGAGTAGTACATGCAATCTTTATCACTTTTGTAGACATTTTCATGTTATTAATGTCAAATAGTATAAACATGTTTTCTAAGTCTGGCTATATTTCTGACTTTCAGTTATCATCATCTTATTAGCAGTTTCCAGGGTCATTTTTCCAATTTTTCATTGGTAGGAGACAGGGAAGTTCCCTTCCTATACCTTACAGGTGCTTTTAGTCTTTGTCTACCTCCACATCTGCCCTCACCAGAGGGTGATGTGTGTGTGGTTGGCTCAGCAGGTGGGTCTTTGTCTAACCCTTTTCTTGCACCCCTGTTTCACCCTGTACTTTTTCCACTTTTCTTCTTTTTGGTACTCATTGGCTTTTTCTCCTTAGCTAGTTTGTTCTAACCTTTTCAGAACCAATTTCTTTAACCTATTCAACTACTTCGTCATTTCTTTTTTTTCTGTAGCAGTCTCTCTCTCTTTTTTTTTCCTTTGAGTCTCATCAATTTCATTCTCTGTTTTTGATTTGTTCTGAGTTTTTTATGTGTTTGTTGTTGCTGTTGTTTTTTTTTCTGTCTCCCCTCCTTAGGTTTCTGTATCTATGACTTAATAAAGGCAGACGGGGATGGAGAAATATACACAGTGCTTGTGTCTATCACCATTTTTCTCAGCAATCACCCAGCCTTCTTGGAGCAGAAACCCAAATTTTGTGAAATCAGATGTACTCAGCCCCCCCCAAAGACAAGCCAGATCCTGGGCTGCATCAAGAGAAGCGTGGCCAGCAGNCCAGTTTCTCCACATACTACAAGGTTATGTCCAAAGGCCTTATTTATTTCTACAATGAAACAGTTAACAAAGAGCAACTTTCCTTGAGATCTGAAAAATCATGTCAAAGTCCACATCTTTCTCTTTATTATAAGTCAATTCTCCAGTTTCAGGATTGAAATCTTCTGTATCCAAAAATCTTCTGCATATAATTTTTTAAAGATCTAAACATCTGAAATTTAAGCAACCTTCTCAGGTGAGCTTTATTCTCACTGAAACATTCAAAAGGCAGATTAAGATCAAACGGACTGTCCTAACAGGCTCAAGCTACACATTTAGAAAAAGGTCTTTTAAAAGCTGATCCACTTTTTAGCTACTAAACATCTGCCCATCTGGCTCTATGGAAGTTCTTTCAAGTATCAGTGACATTTTAATCTTCAGAATTGAGGGCCAGTAGGGCCCAATAAAAAGTCGAAGAACTCCATCTATTAGCCCTGTATTGAGCTTCCCAATTTGAATTTTAGTAAAATTCAAAGCATATTTTTCAGTAAGTTGTAGCTTTAAATACATCAAAAATTGGAGAATTTTCAGTGTCCTTTTTTCAGCCTTTTTTCTTTTGATTTGAATAAAAGTGGATTTAAAATAGTTTGTATTTCCATAAACCAATACATTCAGTACTTCAGTGAAAGCAGTACAGGAAAAAGTCAAATTACACCACAGCAACCCACCACAGTGAGACTATATATACCAGTGAAATACGAATGAACAAATCCCCATAAATACTCAAGTTTCCTTATGCAGTGATTTCTTAATGCTTATTATATCTGATTCTAGTGAAAAAGCGATGCAGACAGTTTGTGCTCCTATCAGCCTGAAATTAATGGCCTCTCATCAAAAACTTGAAATTACATGAAGAAATAGTATTAAGTCAGATGTTCACATTGCCCTTTGCTTCATAAATTAAAATGGTTAAATCAGCAGTACCTCCTTTGCCGTTAAGATGGTGCAGTGTGTTCTTCCTGGGTCTAATTATCCATTTTCTCAGTAATGATCTGTTCTCCTATTTCTGTAATTTAGACAAATTTTTTATATTAAAAAAGAATAGGGCTGTTTGATGTGGTCCCATACAGCATCCTTTTCTCAAAACTGTAGAGTCATAGGTTTGATGGATGAACTGTTCAGTGGATAAGGAATTGGCTGGATGGTCACATCCAGAGTTACAGTCAACTGCTCAATGTCCAGGGGGAGACTAGTGAGGAGTGGTGTCCCTCAGGAGTCCATATTGGGACCAATAGTGCTTGGTGTATTCACTGGTAACATGGATTGTGGGATTGAGTGCAACCTCAGGAAGTTTGCAGACTACTCAAAGCTGACTGGTGCAGTTGACATGCTGGACCTCTACAGGCTTGAGAGGTGGGCCTGCATGAACCTTGTGAAGCTCAACAACGCCAAGTGCAAAGTCCGTAAGGTCCAGGAAATGCCTGGTATCAGTACAAACTGAGAGATGAATGGACTGAGAGCAGCCTTGTGGAGAAGGACTTGGCGGTACTGCTGGATGAAAACTCAACATGAGCCAGCAGTGTGAACTTGCAGCCCAGAAAGCCAATCATATCCTGGACTACAGAAAAACAAATGTGATCAGCAGAGTGAGGGAGGTGATTTTCCCTGTCTGCTCTACTCTCATGAGACCTCACTTAGACAATTGCATTCAGCTGTGGAATCCCCAACAGAAGAGACACATGGATGTATTAGAACATGTCCAGAGAACATCCACAGAAATGATCAGAGGGCTGGAACGCCTCTTCTGTGAAGAGAGAATTAAGAGTTGCAGTTATTTAGACTGGATAAGAGAAGGCTCTTGGGAGAGTTTGTTTCAGCCTACAGGAAAGATGGGGAGGGACTCTTAATCAGGAATTGTAGTGACAGAACAAGTGGTAATGACTTTAAACTAAAAAAGATTAGATTTAGATTAGATATGAGAAAGAAATTATTTATTATGAGAATAGTTGAATACTGGAACAGGTTGCCCAGAGAAGTTGTGAATGTCCCATCCCTGGAAGTGTTCAAGGCCAGGTTGGATAGGGCTTTGGACAATCTGATCTAGTGGGAGATATCTCTGCCATGGACAGCGTTTGGAACTTAATGGTCTTCAGAAGTCCTTTTAAACCCAAACTATTCTACAGTTCTATGATATTAAAGTTCTAAGTTTAACCACCTTGAAATATAATGGAGACACTGAAAAGACCCGCTGAGAATGACCCTGTGGTTTGCTGATTATAGAAGATTTTACACCATCTTCACACTGCCAGCTGAGTGTGGCATGGAGAGTCTTGGATTCTGACAAATCTCAGTGTTAAAAATCTACAGAGAGGCAACGTAAACGGTAAACAAATTATTGTAAAATGTAAACTGGTATAACTTTGAGCGCGAGCTGAGCAAGTTCCTGAAGAGCAAAAGAAAAATCTGCTTAGAAATATTCTGCTACTTTGAGTATCTTCAAATTCAGCAGGGGCCAAAAACTGACTGTTCAGGTAAAGGCATTTATGTCTGGGTTCATGAATTTTTTTCTTTTAGTGAACCACAGTGTTTCAGGACAGTGAAGAAGTCAGCTAACAGCAGTCTGACTGAGGACCCCAAACAGGACAGTGATTGGATCCTTTCAAATATTTTCTCTAGTCCAGTTAGGCACTTAGGTAAGAAGGTTTGGGTTGTTGCCATCCCTTGCCAACCACAGTGTTAGTAACAGCTCAGGATGCAGGACCTACAGGATTCTCACCTTCAATGGGAATGAAATTTGAGGAAGAATTTTTAATTTCTTAACCAAGCTCTTCAGATTTATCTGCCCTGGCCTTTTTTGCCCGTAGTCTAGTTTTATTTGCTGGTCAATACTCTGCAGTCTGTTCTGTAGACCAGTTAATTAAGCAGTGTCACCAGGGTAAAACTGGGTGGGATTGAAGATCCCTTAGTCTGATGGTGATTGGCAGTGGATGTTCAATGGTGAGTATAAGAATAAAAAAAACATTTAGCTGTGACCCTCATAGTTTCTGGAAAGAACTAGCTTAGGGATTGCTAGAACTAGAAGCTGAATCAGTCTTTGGTTGCCTTAGATAAATGTATTCCCTTTTTTTTGTTAGTTTTTTGTTAATTCATAATCTTCCATAATCCCCAATACTCAGCTATAATGAGTTGTACCATTAAAGCATATGGTGTAAGAAAAATGACTTTGTTGGGGTTTTTTTTGTAGTTTTTAATGTGTTTACTGACAATATCTTTGGGTGTTCCTTGTTCTGTTGTTATAAATGCAGTAAATAAGTATACTTTTTTTTTTTCTTTCCTTTCTCAGCCTCTCCTCTCTCTCTTCCCAGAATGTCCATGTTTTGCAGAAATGGGCCATTATCTTAGATGACTTCTGAAATGCTTTCTTTTCTCGGATTCTGTAAAAAATGAAAATGGGGAAATGTACAGAGAGTTTTCAACGAATCAAGAAGCAGCTAGAACAATAGATATCCTTCTCAGTGGGCATTAGCCATTATTTCTCTCTGGTCATTAGCATGGGAGAGCTGACTGTGCATGAATTCATACAGAAGAATTAATGGGCCACATCTGAAAAGATAATAGCTGAGCTATTAAAGCCCAAAAAGAACCTGAGGGAAGAGAAAGGACGGGTGAAGAAAGATTAGATGTGAAAATACTGCACCGGAGACTTTGTATATAAATATATATTCCTATCAGTGTTGCAGACCATCTGGTTGGAAGTATCTCCTTCCATTAGTTCACTTAGTTTCAGAATTTCAGAGCATTTTTGTGTAAAAACCACATCAGCATCAGATGACCACGTGTCCATGCCTCCACCAAAGCAGAGGGTGCCACTCAGTAGTATTCGGTAGATTATGTGACCAAAAGAAGGATTCTGCCAGGACTTAGTAGAAAGTCGAATGTAAAGAGGTCAATATAAAATGAAATTGTAATAAGAGCAATAATAAAATAAAATATGAAAACTAAGCAGAATCCTGAGACAATTATACTAAACATGCCAGTGTTCATTTGAGCATGTTTTCACTTTTCATGAAAGATGAATCAGGTGGCCAATAAACATTTTTTTTTTAAGTTAAACAAAGGAAAACAAGGTAGATAAACAATCAAAAAGTCTGTTTGTATAACTAACTTTTAAAGTAAAAGTAAACCACTAGAAATCCACTAGGTCAGCCGGCTGCTTTCTCCTTCCCGCAGTAGCTTTCATTCACCACTTTAAACATTAAAGTTACAGGAGCCCAGCTGAAGCTGAACTGACCTTTAGATGTTTGACTGTACAAGCTGCGCCTTGCTGTGCTGTCTCACCATAACTGGGGTTTTGTACCAGTACTTACCTCTAGCTGCTCCCCTCTCTAATAGGTGCTTTAGCTCACTTAAGAGATTTTGCACAGTGCTTCTGCACAGTATTGGAAACTAAGCAAAAGTGATATATAACATCTCCTCTTGTCCCATCTCTCAAGGGACACCTTGAAAAAAGATCACCTTCTGTCTCTAGTACTACACAAAAAGAACCTTATATAAAAACCTTGTTTTTTCTTCTTTCTTTTTTTTTTCCTAGGCTGTAGTCTTTGCCCTCTCTGCTGGAAAAAGTTGACTTCGTGGTAAATGTTCACTCCTTCCTGGATATGTTTGACAGTGTTTATTGGCTTGGACTTCTGTACTGTAATATAATTACGAATGTTCTCTACTTTATAACATAACTGTTCTGTTTTCTTAAATAATTGTCAAAATTAATAATGCAACACGTGAAAAAAAAAATGCTTTGAGCATGCCCTTTTCTGTTTATCTACCAGTTTCTTCACCAGCTGTTCACAAACCTTCTCCAATGGTCTCCCTTCCTAAGCAGTTCTTGAGGTGAAGAACTCGGAAGAGAGGCACCACTCTCATGGTGGTCCTTTGGCATCAGATTTACTCAGATAAGGAAGTCAAACGGCAGCACAACCCCTTGATGAAGCAGATCAAATTTCCAACCCATTTTGTGCCCTAAAAATTTTAAGTGGTGTTGAAATATCTGCTGCAGATATGAGTTCTCAGAAAGTATATAGGCAGTACACCACTGAGGGTGTGATGTGGGAATCTGAACATAGACATTGCTAATGTGTTAAGGTAGGGATGCTCACAGTTAAACCAAGACAGTTTTCCTACAGAACGAGGTGAAAAATTTCCCTACCAAAACAGCAGACAAATATTCTTAGCATCTCCTGTAGCATTATGTGGTCAAAGACAAACACTTTCAGAGGGAAATTCATTGTGTCCAAAAATGGGGCCTCAGGGTGAGATAAATCAGCTTCCAGAAGTTATGACTTTTATCTCTGACTTCAGAAATAACCTTAGTGTTTTTGTTTTTTTTTAAGCTGTATACCTCCTTCATTGACTTTTAAGCTGGTCAACATCTAGCATCATGCCTTGGCGTGTGCAAGAGGAGCACAGGAGGTTGGAGAATAGCCTGCGGGACTGATGGAAGACTTCTGCTCTTCAGGACGAGCAGAGGAAATGCACCCTAGGGCTTCTCAAATGATTATAGGTACTTGTGTGTATGTAAATGATTCTATGTGCTAATAATATGGAAGACAAATACCACTCAAACTGTAGCATTACAGATGAATATTAATACAAGTATTTAATAATACTATATGACAGCAAATATGGATGCAGTATGCAGCTGAGATTCAGTATTATAATAACGATTTGATATAAAAACAATTCTATTACAGATTTGTTTACATTTTCATTTATTCATGTGCAAGTGGATGCAGAAATGAGATGACAGACTTCTATGTATGTCCTTAATTATATCCACTTTATGTTTTGAGAAGTGCAGAATTACTGAATGCTATGCTTTGAGAGTCTGACCTAAGTATAAAGGGCCTGCTTTTGTGTTATGTAAATACAAGTTTAATCCTCTCTGGGTGACCTTTGTCTGATTCAGTTAAAAAAAAAAAAAAAGCATTTAGACATATAAGAAAAGTTATACACTTAAATTCTTCCCTGAAATAAGATTAGTGCATACATTTATGCAATTTTCTTGGTCCTTGGGCTACTGAATTGGCTTTTAACTCATTGGTGCTTATTTTTAATATATATTTGGATTTTACAAATAACTCACTAGCAAAAATAATTTTAACTTTATGGCAATCGTGGAAGCTACCTCTTGTGAAAAATGGGAAAAAATTCTTATAAGCCTAGTACAAAAGAGAGAATTAATGAAGGCCAGTAGAAGAAAGAAAACACTAAAATACCTCCACAAGGTTACAGGCTGTTTTTTAAATTGAAATGGGGAAACAGGGCTGGCAAGTTTTCTAACCTCTCTCTTTTTGCTGGATGTAGGAATGGAAAATATTTTAAAGAATCTTTCTAACTTGCTCTTCTGAAGTCACTGAACTTATCATTAATGTTTTCTTACATGACATAGACTATGACAAGTTATAACAGTAAGTGAAGATTTAGAAATAAATGTTCCCTGTTTTTTGTCTTTCCAAATGCCTCCCGCTGTGCTGCAGCCTTTGCTCTGTCCCAGCTTTGTGAAACATAAGCAATGAACTGCCTCTATTCATTTATTGTTTGTCACAAAGTTACAGCAAGTGACAGAGTCTTGTTATGTGACCTACAGCAAAAGAGTTGGGCTAGATTTTCAAATGCTCAGCACCCTATGTTCCAACCACAGCCTTTTACATAGTTGCTTTTTTGTTGTTTTTTCTTTTTTTAAAAAAAAAAAAAGACTGTGATCTATGAGTATGGCATGAATGTGTGTATGATTGAAAGTTGTCTTTTCAGGAAAAACTTTTAAGAAAATTGCTTGAAGATAACTTTGGGGCTTGCTGAAAGATGTAAACTGGAGAGAAAAATTTCCAACCAAAAAAGTAGCGCTTTGTGGAGTTGTACGTGTTCCCCATGGACTCATTAGTGTCAGTTGGAGACATCACTAGATAGGTTATATCTCTCACAGCCCCATTTTTTTTTTTTGCTTGTTTGTGTTTTTGAAGACAGAAGGTTGTACTGCAAGAGTTTTCTGTCTGTGATACATAGCGGGAAATATACTTCACTTAAGGTCATGGCCTATGAAAAATACAGGTGTAAGGAATGAAATATTTTGTACAAGAGTTTCCACAACTTCCTTTTGAAGAAAAATCATTCCCTTATTTCAGTGCTTTTTGAAAAGATAAATAACATCCAAGTCATTTCCGATGGGAAGAAAAATACTTTTGACTTTCCTGCTCCATAACTAAATTTCCTGTTCCATTACTACGTTGTTGAGTGCAGATGAAAACTATAGCCATAAATTCTGGATGCCTGCAGAAAAATTGCAATGAATTGGACAATCGCTGTCCATCCCTCTATTGCCTGTTGGTCTTCCCGCCTGCCTGTACATATTTCTTGTCACTTGACCTATACTCAAATTGTACCCTCAGCTTTCAGGGACCACTAAGCTTACAGGGTATCTAGAACTGCAAGGGACTGCTGTACAGTTGTGGACACTGTGGACTACACTAATTGGCCAAATCAAAATAATTTACCAAATCGTATGCAGTCAAACGTATCTGTCCCAATGGCATACTGCAACAATTAATTCATGTATTCTCCTCAGTGCATTCAGAACTGCTCTGATAAGAGGTACTACGTAAGTCTTAAGCATTATTCATTTATTATTTATCAGTCATGTTTCCTCAGTTTATTATATGTGGACAGAAAACAGACAGTGAAAACATGATTCTCTATAGTTAGCATTGTTCAGTTGGTACTTTATTCAGCTTTATGTGTAGGCACAATTAAACTGTTACTTGGGAAGAGATCAATGGACCAGCTGGAACAAGTCCCCATCTCTAACAGTTGTCAGTGCAGCTGCTTCAGATGAGAATGCAAAATTATTGTAGTGAATCTGATTGTGTGGTACCTTTTCCCATTCTTCTCAAGGTAGCATCCGTGAAGGCCATAATGGTACCTTACAAGACAATTTTGTCTAACCCAAGGGTGTTACATGATACCTTGAAAATGAGATTGGTTAGCTTTTATGGCTGTACTCTTGCTGTTGTAATACCATTAGTATTTGTGTATATGGCATTTTCCACACAGACACACACAGAGAATGGCTGAGTTTGGAAGGGACGTCTGAGGTCCAACTCAAGCAGGGACATCCAGAGCAGGACCACATCGAGGTGGCTTTTGGAAATCTCCAGAGGAGACTCCACATCCTCTCTTGGCAACCTGTTTCAGTGGTCTGTCACCCTCACAGTAAAGAAGTTCCTCATATTTAGATAGAACTTACTGCATTTCATTTTGTACCTGTTGCCCCTCCTCTTCTCCAGGCTGAACAGTCCTAACTCTCTCAGCCTTTTCTCATAAGCGAGATGATCCATTCCACTCATCATCTTTGTAGTCCTCCACTGGACTATCTCCAGTATATCCATTTTTTTCCTGTTCTGAGGAGCCCAGAACACTGTACTCCAGCTGTGGCCTCACCAGCGCAGAGCAGAAGGGGATGATCAACTCTCTCAACTGACAATGCTCTTCCAGGATACTACTGGCATTCTTGGCCACGAGGGCTCACTGCTGGCTTCTGGTCAACTGGTTGTCCACCAGGACTCCCAGGTCCTTCTCCAGTTCTGTTCTTAAATTTGCGAAGTTACCCAGTGGTATTGTCATAGCACCTTCCTGTAAAAATCAACTATACTGGTGGGTTATCCAGTTTTCAACGAAATACATTATTATTTGAGCAACTTAGGAAGAAGAATTGAATTGTGTGTTTCTTCTCCCTGAAATTTCCTTTGTTTATTTTTAGTAAGTACAAGAGAGATTATCAGTGTGTCTTTCTGTAACAGCCTTTATGCATATTCTTCTGCAGGAGCCTCCTGACTCTAAGATTGCTAAGCTTCTCCCACACATCCCTGCTAACACTGGGAAACAGCAGCACGGAGTCCCTTTGATCCTGAATACAGCATTCTAATTTCTCTGAATTACTGTACTGCAGAAGAGTTGAATAAAGACAAACTCACTGAAGGAACTGGTTTGCAGTGCCAAACTCTTTTTATCTAAGCCAGATGTGAAATTGGGTCTCCTGGGCTGCAGCTTGAATGCATTAGCTTGGGCTTAAGAGAATCCAATGTTTTTCAGCCGTGTGGAGCATTCCTCAAAGCCATCATTGTAATATACTGTGAATTTTCTCATGTTACTTCTTGCTATCGACTTCACTATGGCTTCTCCACCAGAGACAAGCAGAACCCAAATTCTTTCTTTCTGAGGTCCCATGGCAAACCCATTTAAATTGCCTTTTAAGTAATGTATTATGTATTTCCTATGTATTTCCTGTTAAGTCTGCTTTATGTTCCACATAGCTTGGCACATGCTAAGCCTCGCACTCCTCCCTAGGCATGAAAGAGATTAGGATTAATTTAGAGACATTATAGTAAATGTGAGGGCTGCTCTGAAAGCAGTGCCTTGTATTTTATTGTGTTGGCCCACAACGTCAGAGGTGGATGTTGGTGATATGGCAGTAGAGGCTGAACCTTCCCACCAATATCCCGTTACATTATGTTGCCGTATGACAGATGGCAGCAAAGGGGCAGTCTGACCAAGTGGCATCTGACATGGAAGTGCAGATGAAGCAAAGATGTGGAATTCCTCCATGTGGAAAAAATGGCATCCGTTGACATTCATCAATGCTTGCTGAATGTTTATGGAGACCAAACAGTGAGTGTCAGCACAGTGAGGCGGTGGTGGTGCGTTTCAGCAGTGGTGACAGCAACATGAAAGACAGGCCGTGTTCCGGATGACCATGCAGATTTTTCCAAGCACGGTGTGAATGCTCTTGTTCATCACTGGTGGCTCTGTTGAAAAGTAGTGTTTTGTAGCTGAGAATTTTCTCTGTCAAATAGTGTTATTGTACTCTTTGCATCTGTTGTGGTTTCCATGGAAATAAATAGGAGGCATTACTCTTGGAGCGACATACGTAAATTAACTGGGCCATGTCTTCAGCTGGATGAAATGTGGGGGTTGCTTTTATCAAGACTATCTAAGTGTCTTTTTATAGACATATATATGCATCCATATAGAGACATTCTCTTTTGTACTCTACCTAGCCACATTTGTGTGTTATATTCTTCATGACAGTCATTCCAGAGTCTAGGTTTTCCCTACTAAAACTCAGAGCATTCTGTTTGTGAGATCATAATTCCTTTGGCAACACAGAGTAAACATGCGAGCAAGCTAAGGGGACAAACTTCTCTGATGATTGCACAGCTAAACACTGTGGATTTCTGGCTGATGGAAAGTGATAACAGTTTGCGCATGCTGAGAAGTCTGACATGATACAGATACCTGACCAGCTTCAGTGAATGATCAAAGTGGGAGTCTGTCTCCCTCCTTCTTGAATGGGAGGTCTAGCTTCTTGCTTCCAGGGGAAACAAGAAAACTATATCCCATTCAACGTTTCATCTCCAGTTTTGTGTTTACATGGCTACAGGCAGAAGAAGAGGGAGAGGTTCCTGTAATGTCAAATTAGATCTTTGAATTTAATGCCACTGTCATCCATTCATGAAGGTAAAATAAATAGAAGTAAAAATGAAAAATTAAAATTAAAAAAAAAAAAAGAACAGATAATTTTCACGCTTGATTTTTCATCTGCAGTGTTTTTTTAAGAGTTTATTTTCTTTCCTGTATGAGTATGGAGTTGGCTGTGGGACAGTTTCGTTAGCGACAGTGGCAAAATCACTAATGGAAGCAACAAGCATAAGTTCCTCTTCTACTGCTAGATTGCAGGTCTCTCTTTTGTACAGGTAGTTTTGGCACCTGCCATACTGAGCCCCTTGCTTAGCATAAAATAACAGAAGGCATGAATCATTGCATTATAAAAATAGTCTGCTCACCAAAAAGTCTATGCTATATCAGCTTCCTTGTAGTCAGATTGCAAAACGGAAGGAAAAGGCATTCTAACTCACAGAGTGGAACCAAAATCAGCACTGTTTTTATATTAATATTTGAAAGTCGATATCCAATAATTCCCTACTGCTCTTCTGTGCTTTATCAGAAATTCTCTCTCTGTTACTTTGTCTTTACAGTGTCTGCTCTGAGTTACTTTTCCATGATGTAAATTCAACACATTCTCACTGAAGTGAGTGAAGGTACACTGAAGTAAAACCAAGGGGATATAAGAAGTAGACCTAACATTTATTCATTCTGGGTAATTTTAGAAAGATTCCAATGATTGAAAATATTCTGCCTTGTTTATGCATAGGAACTTATTCAAAGCTTATTACAGGATAACTGTTGAATCTGTTTAACCAGCTTCCATGACATCAGAAGGTACACTTTGATGTACTTCTTTCTTTGATGTTCAAAAAGATGACCTTTACCATCTTATAAGACTACATGATCAGGTTTCAGTAAGCTGTGTATTCAAGCAAAATCCCACAGCTTTTTCTTTTTTTCTTTTTTTTTTTTTCTGCCCTTTCATTTGGGCAACTTTTCTGCACATAAAAATTAGTTATTTTTGCCGTACAAATGACAATAGCATAAGTACAAATACAATATAAGGCAGTGTTCTCTTTTGAGAGCTCTGTCTCTCTTCAGATTTGTGAAAAGCCCAGCACATGTTCTTCCAAGACCTGTTAAGTCAGCGCCTCTGCTGATGTAAATTGGTCTTCCTCTATTGACTTCAATAGGGCTATGCCAATATACACTGGCAGAGTGTCCTCCATCATGTCTACATTTTTAATTAATTTCAAATACTACTTTTTCACTCTCACATATTACTTTTGCAGAGCTTAAGGTCAAGAGAATACCCTCTTTTTAATATATTACAAGTAATAATAAATAACTAAATAAGAAAAATAGTACTTCCAAAATGGTGAGAATAAATTATAATCAACTAGTGGATTATGAAGATGTTTTAATCCATCATTTGAGATGCTAGCAAAACAGCATGTTCAAAAGATGAGTACATTTTATGCAGTTTATGTATTCTCCTATCATGAATCACTAAGTTTAAATATTACAGCTCAAAACCCTTTTTAGCCTGTTCCTAAGATATATTCATCATTTTTAACTGAACTTTTTCATTTCTTATGGAATGGATTAGCCTGGAAAAAGATCTCTCCCTTCTAATTATAGGTATCCATCTAAAAGCAAATAGCAGCAGAAAAATGTTGGTTATCTGTTAACAAGTTCCTCTTAGAAGGTTACATTTGCTTAAAGATAGATCTGTTTATCTAGTGTATACTCTCTTTTCCACTGGCAGATAAAAATCAATTCAGAACAAATTGTAGCTGATAAGGTTTAGAGCAGCATCACCACTAAAATTTGCCTGGGAGAGGTTATTATGGGGGAATACCAAGATGAATTTGGGTAGATGGGGCTGTTGCACCTTCAGAAGGGGAGCATCCAGCTGGTCCACTCCTCTCCCACTCTGAAAACACTGAATTTCGTTGTCAGAGGAGGTTCAGTGGTCTTGCCATACACTGGCATTCCCATTAGTCTTTGTAAAAGGAAGAACAGATGTGTGAAAGGATGTCACCAGTTGGGTTACCCAGTGAGCACAAGCATTTGTTCCCTTAAAGTTCTCCTCTGCTACCGCAGAGCACCTCAGAAACACCAGGCAGGAGTAACCAGAGACATTAATCAGACTTCAAATTTCCTGTGTTTCTTCCCCAAATGTCATTAATGGCCATCATAATTCAAGCACGTGTATCTGTATTGTTGATTTATTTATACATAATGTAATATTGCATTACCTGTCAAGAGGGCAACATAATACTTCATCCTAAATGGATCGGCAAGAAAACTGTTTTTGCAATGTCATGAATTGTTGATGGCTTCCTCTGCCAGAGCTGACATCTGGAAGTTTAATATAGCAGTATGTTACCAACAGTGTTTGTACTCCATAATGACCTTTTTTCAATTCTACAACCAGTAGGCCATACTGAGATCAGCTACATCATAGTGCCCAAGGGAAAAATCCTAATTTGAAAAGAAAGCAAGGGATTTAAGGTGGCTGTCGTTGCCTGTGCAAAGATCCCTGATACTCTGTTTTACCTTTTAAATGTTCGGATGATGTCATCTTCCCTGGCAGAAATAGCAATAGGATGGAGGGAGATACATTGTCCCAATACACACTAGTGAGGTAAATATGTCAGTATCCTATAACACATACTACACTGGAGCGAATAGGAGAAAATACACTGGGTTGCATAATGTGAGTGAACATGTGCAAATTGTCAGATAAACAAAAGTCTGGTAGTTTTCCTTGTCAAGAGATTCGTTATAAAGAGTCAAAGCATAAGGAGTAGACTTCATCAGCTGTTGCTGAAGAAAATCAGTTTCTAAAAAATAGTTAACTGGCTGGCAACATCCAACCATCTGATCAAATCTTAACTGTGGATAAAATTTGTCTGATTAGAAATATGTGCCAACAGAATATCTTCCTTTCTATACTTGACTCACTTTTGGTTTCCTTAACCATCAAAGGAGATCAAGCCATCTTGGTTACTGAGTGCATTTCTTATCTTTTTTGGTAGTACAAAAATTCAAGTTCTCCAAATGATAGGGTAGAATTGTTACTCTAATTTTTACAGATGAGAACTGGCTGTAGAGACAGCGTGTTCAAAGTTAGTTTTCACATAGTTCAGCACAGACTTGAACTCCCATCTTTCTGAGGTCTAATTCAGTGCCCATTGACAAGGCTATCTTGTCAGGCAGAGAAGATTCATCTACTTGCTGAAGGGTTGGATAGTGAACATAGCAGAATGAAATATCCTGACTGAACAAATAGATATTCTGGTGTTTTCAGTGGCTTCCACAGACTTTTGTGTATCCACTTCAGTTTAACTTTTAAGAAAACGAGGGAAAATAGATGTCTAGTCTTTGTGTCATTTTTTCTTCTAAAGTATGTTTAAAAGAAAAAATATTTCTGATGGCAGCTATACATTCATCCTAGTTTGTCTTAAAAGATCATTTCTTCCCTGAACCAGGAGAATTAAATGCATAAACCCTTTCATAGCAAGATATGCTGGAGATGAAAGAAATAACTGTCTTTCATAATTCACATGTAACAGGGGTGAAAAATAATCTGTTATTATCTAGAGCAAAGAAAATAATTTATACCCAGACATGAATACTTAATCATTAGACCAAGTGATGCTGCCCACATTAATACAGACAAAATAAATCAGTCTTCAAATCTACTGCATCCCTTAACATAAAAGAAAGATAAATCAACTGCTTGCTGCTGTAAAAAAGATCTTCTGTAGAAAGATTACACAGTGACTGTCCCCCAGAAAAGCACAAGAACAATATTAGAAGGGAGAGTCAGTTTGATTGCTGCAAGACTAATTATAAGAGTTTTCCTGATACCACTGGTCTGCCACAGCAATGAGACAGAAGGTCACATTTCTTTATTTTGAGAGGAGAGGGGAGTAGTTTTGTTTTGGGTCTCTTTTTCAAAACAAAATGTCCTGGAGCTAGTGTGACAAAACATTATTTTCTGAGATCTCACAGCTCTATTCAGTGCTATTGTTCATGAGGTAACTCACCAGTATCAATCAGAGTAAAGGGCCTTCCAGGGGCCTTAAAGACAAAAACAGCTAAAAGACAACTTTTGCTGGCACACACTGGGAAATGTGCAGGCTTTCAAGAAACAGAATTGTTCAGAAAGGCACTACAATTAAGCAAATTATTAATTAATTATTAGAGATGATAACCACCTCATAAACCAGTAGACAACGTAAGTGAAGTGATGGATACAACAGCCACACAGGAAATGAATATGTATGATGTTTTTTTTTTCCCAAAAATCCATGTTCACACTGTCTCCCTCATTACTGAGTGGGGGGATCAGGAATCCACTGGAAGAGAGATGTTATAAATTGTCCTGCTTTGCCCCAGCTGTGAGTCATGCATCAGGAATAATAATGTCTTGGAAGCGTTATTCTTGGCATGGTTGTGTAATTGTACCTTGGTACCTACAGTTCATGCTCCCAGGTACTCAGAATATCTTGCTGTATTTGTTCTTTAATTTGGACTTCTAGCTGCCAGGGATAGTCTGCAAGTTTCCCAGATACCTCTTCCAGATACAGACTGTGAGCCTCTATGCATACCTGAGCTATTTATATATGCGGAGTCTATTACAGCCTGTGGCAAAATACGATATTTTTTTCCCCTCTCTGTTCTGTGTCAGGCATATTCCAAACAGACTGGCAAGTGTAACTTTAGTGATCAGTGAATGTCTAATGCTTAATTTCAATCACATCAAATGCCTGTAATATTCAACCTGATCCAGCCATAAGGTCTGGCTCCTGATTATGATGATACAGAGACAAACAGACACACATACCAAAAGATACCAGTCAATTTTATGTTCCATGTCATTTAAAAAACAAATATATAAATTTAACCTTAGTGGAAGGAGATGGATTGACCTCTAGAAAGGGAATAGAGCTACCACATTTATAGGCTGTGGTGTAACTCATATAGAAATGCAACAATAACACTGCAGGGCTTCCCCTCATATTATGTTAATATACCTTAATTGTGATGAAGACGGATGAAATTTTATGGAAATGGGAAATACTTGACTCGTAGCCACTCACTATTCTGCTCAGATCCATGGATAGATCACTGTTAATTTTGTGTCTGTCTTTTTAGAATTTTTTTGTCTTTGCTTATAAAGTACCTGCAGCTCCAGTTCCTGGTCTGTGTTCCAAATAAACAAGAGCCTTGCAGCACAAGATAATGCTGGGAAGCTGGAGGCAGCCCAGTAAGGAAGATTCATACTGGATACAAGGAAAACAATCTTCTTTAACTAGGCTCCATTTCATTAAATAATCTGATGCAGCAGGAAGGACAGTCTGTAAATTTAATAAAAAAGATGATAGCAAAGATGACATCTACAAAATATTCCTGTCAACTTTCATGTCAAATATTTCTTCTAGTAAAAACTTCTTTAGAGAGTAGACTATCCAAAAGATCTTTCATTAGAACATTTCCATACGAATGAGATCCAAAACAGAAGAACACATCTGGATAACATCCAAAGCACTGTGCACACACACTTGTGTATGTATCTGAAATCACTACCAAATGTACCACATTATCTGTCTTACACATATACTGCAAAAAAATAATGCTTCTACACTATTTCACTAGTGTGCAACAAAAGACTAATGAGTTCACAGGGCACAAAAGAGCAGAGTTATGCTGAAGTTACTTCTGCTCTAAGTATTTTTATGCTACTTAAAAAATAATTAAAAAAATCTATAGCTTACTGCAAGTGTACAAAATTCACTGCATTACGCTTATTTGCAGTATTCAGACTAAGCCTGCAATGCCTACATAGGCAAGGACACAACAGATGCCAGTGGAAAAGACAAAACAAAAGCAAAGCAGAGCACCAAGGAAAAGTTTATACTGCAAATCATTTCAGTATTAAGCCTCGAAGTATTTTGGCCTTAAGTATTGTCTTATGACATTCAATAATTCATTGTCATGAGACCAGGGGGACAGTTTAAAGACACTCTGCTGCTGAAAGAGAAGTCTGTTACAATTTAACATCACAGAGTTTGTTCTTACTTATTTTTTAAGAGATTAGTTAGAAACACTTCTATTAGAGTATTTTGGGAATTTTACTGGAGTTGAGGCAGAGACCTGCTTAAAGGAGTTTGGTAACTTCAGAGGAACTGAGAAGATAACAAGGACTCAAGGGTTAGACCTTTGCCCTGTAAAAAAATGAACAGCATTTGGGATCAACTTTTTTTTTTTTTTT
>WBMW01004026.1:163543-230966 GCA_013396635.1 Penelope pileata
TTTTTTTTTTTTTTTTTGCATGCTTGGCAAAAATGTGCCTGGGACACGCCATTATCAGGAGAGAAAAGGAGAAAAGGAGAATGTGGCCTCTGTTCATATACATATGGATGTTTTGTTTTTCCTTAAACTATCTCCTTCACCATCGTCGGATTATAAAAATCTGTTTATACTATTTTTCATATTGTAATATTTATGTATAAATAACATTCACTTCACAGAATTTGTCTCCCTCCATTCAACCCCTAAATTTCCCCTTCCCCTTTATTTTTTACCACTGCAAACTTAAGGCATTACATCTAGATCTAAAGATAACATTACTTTTTAACTCTCAACCAAACCACGAGCGCTAAACCTTGCTCTGCCTTTGAAAAGTCAGTGCAATTTATTTTTGTCTTACATATTTGTAAGAATGCTTGGTGCAATTAGTTGTGCGCTGACAAGAAAATAGAAAAGTAACTAAAAAAAAGGAACTTGTTTCCATTGGGGGAGACTTAATTCAGAAAACCATTGATTTTACTAAGAGAATGGGTTTTTAATTCCAAGTTCTGAATTTACAAAGAACGTACGTTTTTGTACCCGCATTTTTGTTGTTGTTGTTCTTCTTCTAGAGATTACAATGAAATATATACATTGTAAGGGGTTAAAACTGGATATTATTTTTCTTTCAACTGTGTCCTTTAACTTTGCTTAAAATTGAAGAAATTATGAGGAAATACTACCGGAAAAAGGAAACTGTGCCACAAAACTATATTGTGAAGATCCCGAAGAGGCATATACCATTTGTGGCTACAAAAGACTGTCCATGACAAAACATTCAATACGTCTTCCCAGATACAGAGATTGTGAAAATTTCAAAGAAAAAACTGACAAACAGCAAACCAAGAATAACCTTGAAAATAAAAAACATCCTCTCCTCACAAAACCCTCAGATATACTTGTTCAATAACAAACGTTTTCAGTCAATTAATGGAACAAAACAAGGCTCGCTTTTTTTCTTAGGTAGGAGATGGAGAGGCGACAGACAAAGCCCTCTGAGAAAAGCTGCTGTGACAAGAACCTCTCTGACATGGAGCCAGGCTGATACGAGCCCTGCTCCAGTCTATAGAGCTGTTGCTAAGGTCTTATGTTCCAGCGTATCCTCAAGTGTCCTGTTCTGTAAGGGCAAGTGTTAGACTAGGACAGCAGTTTTTTATTTGTTTGTTTGTTTTTTTTTACTACCAAAATTAGAAAAGTTCCTGGAGAATCACAAAATACAGGAGACATGAATGTGAAATAAAATCATTCTTCCCAGCTTTTTATCCATTCCTGTCTCAATAAAGAAATTAAGCCGCTGAGTATCTCTCATCAGGAAAAAATATTCCATTAAATACCCCTGAAAAACTCAGTGTCCTAGAGGTTATGTCTCTAGAAATATATCCAGAAGAAAAATGGTCATCTTCTGTGTGTGTCCTGTGAAACCGAATAGCACAGTGGATCTGTACATATTTCAGGTAATGCTGAAGACTTTTTACTAGCTAAGGAAATCTGACTGTCTGCAAAGCTGCTAGGATCTGTGCTGCACTTCTTGCCAGGGATCGCACTGACATCCCTCCCACAGCTTGCTCAGAGAGCAGATGAAATCTTTGTCACAAGCCACAACACTTGCCATAGCTTCCTACCTAAAAATAAAATTTGATCTCAGTATCTCACCTCTTTCTTCTCTCTTTTGATTTACACATCAGAGGATGGCACCAGTGATGCAGATTAATCAGCTGTTTCACTGGAGCTTGCCAAAGAACCTGTCTCTTGACACACATTTTCTAAAAAGGAGTAATACTCAGAGGTGAAGTAAACAGATTGGAGTCTCAGGCAGACGGCATTGCACATTGCACAGTGGCAGGGAGAAGCAAGAAAGGAGTAAGTCGGCAGAAAAGGTTTGAGTGGGTGAATGCTAAAGAGTGTGATGGATATTAGATCCCATCCAGTTACAGAAGGAGAAATCATATTAGCTACCAAGAAAAAAAGAAGAAGAAAACTCATTATTTTCTAATATGATCAATTTCTATCTTTTCACTGTCTGTTTCTCCGCTCTCCAAACCTGGCACATTGGTGCAGTAAAAGAGGAATCTTAATTTTATAGAGCGAGAAGGTATTTTCATTTCTAAACACCATGACAAATTAACAGTGTAATAAACAACAGAAAAAGTTAAGCTTAACCATAGAAGGTCTTCTCCATCTGTACAGTGTAGACATCAGATTCTGATTAACAATGATACAGAACTAATCTTTTCAATTAATGGAAATGAGCTGCGCTTTTATGTAGACTATTACCAGAGGGCATTCAATGATATTTTTATTCACCACATTTGACCTTAAAAATGTTTTGTAGTCATCAAGGATACAATTTTTCACACAGTGGGGATGTAGGAACAGCTAATTAAGTGGTGTTTAATGACATTTGTTCCTTAAAGGAGGGCTGATTAAATGTAGCATGTAATTTTTTACCAAATCAAGCAATTCAGCCAATTTCCAAATGTGCTTAATAAGCTAGGCCTTAACAATTACACATCTTCTGTAGATGCACCACAGTGAGAATTGTTTGTAGGCTGGTAAATTTCATGTTACTTAATTGTGAGCCGTAGTAGGTTAGAATGCAGAAATTTCTTATTCTAGTTATTCCTTTCCAAGAAATTTCACTAGAAATTCTGTCAGTGTTAAAGAGTCAAATACATTGTAATACAACATCAGTAAAGAAAAAAAAAAAGTGTAAACAGTCACTGTGAAGAAACATTGAAAGCATTTCAAAAATGCAGTTCTTTGTTAATGTTATACCATCCTCTGCAAACAAAGGTGACCACACTTTGCCTGAGATTGAGCCATGGTACCATGCTTTGAAAATAAGCTTGTCTCCATGTCAGCATATCAGCTTACATGGACTAAGTGAAGTTCAAAGCATCTGAAGATTTGGTTCGTATACCAGGAAGGCTGGAAAGAATTGGGACGGACAGCTTTTTTTCACTGAAAATAAAACACATTCTTATCACCAAGGAAAACTAAATAACCTCAGTGATTTACCGTAATACATGTGCATGCTAGGACATGTATTTTTTTCTTTTCTCGTGGTTGGGCGGTTCTTAGGAGACTGGTGTTGCAACCACACCACTGCACTCACATATCCTGCTTCCAGAAGAACACAGGTATCTGTAGGTTCTCCTACACAGGCCAGACCTATGATGGTGTCATGCATACCTTAGGGTTCCTAAATGGTACAAATAACTACTGTTTGGATAGCCCAGTTAAACCCTACAAGGCTGTTACAGCGTGATCTGAGCCGTCCTCATGGCTCTATTGACTGTAGTAACTAAAGTACAATTGATTGTATGTGAAAAAAACAAATCTAACATTTTACTGGAAACTTCAGCCACCATCAGAAAGTGCTTTGCTGACTCCAAATAATTATAGATATACACGCTTTCTATAGAAGCAACAGCAACACACAACCCTCCCCTACAAACTGTTTGATTCAGAGGGCTATGAATAATCACTTGTAGGGTAGAGTGCCTCCAATTTGTCAAATGAAAAGTATCTGTAATCCTCCTACCACTTGATAGTTGTATATCAGGGATAATGATGTATAAATAAAATACTTTGCATGTTCATAATCAAAATGTTATTGCTTTACAAAAATGTTAATTTTATTGTCATAATGACGAGCAGTCTAATTACACACTAACAGCCATCAGGGGTCATCTCCCATTTTCAATCACCAGCTGACAGTGACATTTCTGCCAACTGCAGGAATGTATACGCAAGTGCGTGTTGAAAAATGATATTTTCACTTATAAGACTGTTTTTGAAGTATTATGGGACTCCAGCAGTATGAAGAGCTCTGACTGAGTGGCACAGATTCAGGGAAATCATAACAGGAGCCTGGTTGTACTGCAAACACGGTTTTAGATCTTTTTTTAGCTCTCTTGTAGTGATGTTAAGCAGACATTAAGTAGTACAACCTTGTAATGATAAACTGTAGTGTTCTACATAATATTCATCACAGACTTTTTTAGTTGATGAGCTTTTTTTGAAATGATACAGCATCTCAGTTCTTCTCTTGTCATTGGAAATGATGATGTATATTAATAGTTCATGTAATTGGTGAAAGCCAATAGCCACAAGATTTCCATCCACCTGTTTTATCATACCCTCATGCCTTGCAATTTTCTTGGCTGTGCACCAAGATCTGTATGTGCCCAGCGATACCAAAAATAAGTATTTCCTATTAGAAGTTTCAATCTTCCTTCAGGGAAATAAGAAAAAATTAAAAAATAAAATAAAAAAAAAATAAAATAAAAAAAGAAATACTGAAAGCAAAGTGTTAAGGAACATATTTTAAAATCTCTGTAATGACAGATATCAGACATTGATCATTATTTCCAGGTAATATTTACATTTCAATTCTTTTCAGACCAAAACCCACTGTGCATCACGGATTCTCAGTAGCTAATTGAAGATTATGCAAATTCAGTCCAATGTAGGTATTTTCTGAGTTAACTGTCTAATGTCATTCATAGAAGTGGGTTTTGTTGTTGATTTTTGTTTGCTTTGATTTTTGTTTTCTTTGTTTCATTTTTTTTACTTTAGTTATTCAGTGTTCCATGTTTAAATCATTCCAGCTCTTCCCTTCTTCTCCTTCTGAGGTCTGAATCTTCTGAGAGATTCAGATTTCAGCTGTTTTTATTTTTTCTTTGAGCATCTTCTCAAGTGGTGAATCTTTGCCTAAAATATCAATGCCAGAGGATCCAGTATCCATGAAAATCATCAGTGACATGAACTCACTCCTGCTTCATCATATAATGAAGATTTATATCCAGACAAATGTTTTATTTTATTAAAGAGATTTGTTGGAACTAAACTCATCTTGGCTAATGAACTGGCTGACACTAAAGGCAAAGGTGCCAGTTCATCAGCAGACGTGGCCGGTCAATACCATGCTAAGCCCTTCAGAGAACTCATACATCAGTGGCCCCACACTGCCCACAGCCAACCACATGGACCTGCTCAATGGACATGCTGAGCCTGGGTCTTCACAACTCTGTGTCATGAGTGAATGAGACTAAAGAACAAATCAGAGATGTCCAGGCTATTGGCAGTTGCAAATCCAACCATCTCAGTTCATTTTTCTTATTCCTGATAGCAAAGTCACCAGGCGCACTTCCATCCTTTCTGATAGATGGCTTTGTATTACTGCTAATAGCCTAAGGAACAAATAAGAGAGGTTTTCGGCCTCTTCAGCACTGTTAAACTGGCCATGGTGTCTCTTTTTCGCTTTTGCATGCTCAGTTTTGGAAACATTTCTGAAAGGTTTTCTTTAAACCTTTCTAAAAACAAAACATTTATGCTTTTGTTCCCTTTCAACTTCACAAACTGATATATTTTTTTCTCTCTGTCTGAAATGTGTGCACAGCATGATAGTAAAATACGAGTGTTTCTCCTCTGGCTGGCAGTAGGATTTTTTCTGTATCCATTAAGCATCTACATATTTATATACTTCAAATATATATCAGAGAAAGGGAGGAAGAAGGAGAAAAAGGGTAACAAAGCTGTAAATATAATGAAAGAAGACAGAGATAGGAGAGAGACCTTGTAGGTCAGCTAATCTATCTCCCTTTTATGGAAACACTGCTCTCCACAATATATTTTCATCAAGATTTGTCTAGTCTCAGCTCAAAATTTTTCAAAAAATTATTTTTCAGTCATGCTCCTTTTAAGATCATTCCACAGTGCCATAGATCTCGTGGCTGGGAATGAAGCCTTAATTTACAAACTAATTATACTTTTGCAAATTTGCAAAAACTTTTTTCGTGAACATTTCATATGAAGTGATAAGATACATCTAATGGTTGCTTTTCTAGTGAAATTCCTTGTATTACTACTTTTCTCCTTACCTATTATCTTTTAGTTTACTAGTTAGTTTTTTTTCTTTGTTGACTTTGTTTGCTTTATCAATGCAATCAACATAACTAAATCAAAGCTACTAACCATGTCAAAACCACTTTTCGTATTTCCTTGTATAATTTTTGCAATTTTTGTAGGACTTTTTTGACTTGTAATTAAGGCACAGGTTTAGCATTCGTTAAATTTGGTCAGCTATTTGCTGCCTCACCTTAAATAATGTATATGAGATGCAGTTCCTCACATGTAAAATGGAAACAGTCTGTAAAATTAGAGGAAGGTATGACTATGTGAGCTGATTTAAGTGGTGAACTCTCCAGGGAAGAGCTAAGAAATACTCAAGAAATAATAACATGTTGGGAATAATCAAAAAGTTGAAAAATAATCACTGAGTGGGATTGTTTCAGACTTACTGTTTTCTTTGACAAGTTGCACCCATTACTTCTTGCAGAAAAATCACTTGATTATTGAATTCAGAAACAAACGAACAAAAGTTCTTAATACTCTATCTTTGCTTTGAGTTTCTTGCAGTTGCTTGTGACAGCTGTCTAAGTTTTATTGTCTTACGGTACAATAAACTATCAAAACATTTTTCACTTTGTCAGAAAAGTTCTAAATGTACTCAGTTGTCCAAATGATCTTTCTAAACAACTAATTTCTGTCTTCATATAGCCCCCATCTGATAATAACACCTTCCAGCAGATTCCAAGCTTAGAATCCCAAATCATGTTTTCCCACTAAATTTAAAACAGAAGAGGCAGTTTTCAGTATAAAATTAAACACCCCATTGAAAACCCAGAGACCACTATTTAAGACAGAATATCTTCTCTAGCAAGAGAAAGCATTAAGTTGATTTACTCTCTCTGTATATCACTATTTCAAGAACAAATATGTAGTGAAGTTCTGAGATTAATAAGATTTGAGATTTTTTTCATAAAATTCATTTTAATTGAGACAAGTGTATGTTGCTAATTCAGCAGAAATTTAGCCTAAAAGTAATGAAAAATATATTTGATTACAAATAAAATTGTATTAATTAGAAAAAGCACAAATTAACAAATTGATTTGTCTTGTAGTTTTAATTTCAATCTAGTGCAAAGGAGTTCAACTTTTCATAACTAAAATTGAATAAAATTGTTTCACATTAACTGAAATTTTTCTTCTATCTCAACTCATTCAATGAACCACAATTGCAGTCATTTGCACAACTTTACTGTCAACACTAGGAGCTATTGGAATTCCCCAAAGTCAACTATAGCCAACCTTTCTTCGTCATTTATTTGGGAGGAAAACATACTACAAATGTAACCAGCTTACTTCACCTTAGTAGCAAGTGGTCAGTGGCAATTTTTCTTATGCAGTCTACATAAAAAGTACCGTCAATTTGATCAGTACAGGGAGTGAGACTCATCTGATTTAAAACACACATTTGCATACGTGCTAGATCATGGAAACTTAGTTAACGTAGACAATAAAATCCAAGATGCAAAAATCTGTATTCAGAAAGCTTTGTGTTCTCATTTCTTACTGTAACTCCAGCTGAAAGTATATGATTTCCACCTACTGTGAATAAAACATAGATTATTCCCTTCAAGTACACCAATATGCAGATTCGCTTGTATTTTCTGCAAAACTCATTCAGGAAAGGACATTTAGCAATAAGGGAAAACTTGAACAAACTAGAATACTTACCCTTCTGCTTCCCTTTCCCTCAAATAGAAGAGATTTTCACTGATAAGAAAATTTCCTCATAGAAAGGGAGAAGTGTAACATGCGTGCTAAGATCTGAGATCTGGAACTGCGTCAACAGTTTACTTTTTCAACAGGTGGCCAAGCAGGATAACTTGACTTAATTATGCTGTTTCAGCACTAACTTCTTTGGCAGTCATCATAAACATTTTCAAGATAGGAAACAGGTGTTCCAACATGCTTCACTGGGCAGAATGAAGCACAATTCCCTCCCTGGTGACATTGTACATGATGTATTCAATGATTGCTACGTTCTGATCAAGAGTACATTCACTGATGTAGTAGAGAGCAATCCATCTGGTTTTGTAGTCTGGAATGAGTTGTTGAAATAGGAAGTCATTACTTCTTTGGTGGGGAGGAGAGGAGTAGTGTCTGGAAATACGACTGGCTGAACATGTTTAGCTTAATTTTAAAACCAGATGAACACTGGAAATGCGGCTGATTAGAGTAATTTTGGAATTGTTTTTTCACATATGGGAAGCATATGTAGGTGGGAAGGAAGGAGGAGTTGAAAGATGAAAGGAAAACAAATTCTAACTAAAGGCGGGGGAAAGATCATATGTGAATCAAATTGTTGTCCATTAATTTTTATTGTTCCAAAGGCATTTATGTTCTGCTGACTAATGCCAGTTGATGATATAGTTGTGCAGATATAGAGCTCATTTGTAGCAAACTAGTTTTAAGCTTTTCCTAGTTAATGCAGCAGTCATGCCAAACAGCCTGCATTACCATTACTTGATTGGAAATACTCAGTTTCCTTTCCCAGTCAGAAAATTTTTGTCATTTTGGCTACTGCCTTGTGACAATTATTGGCAAATGCTGCTCTGCCTTAGGGCAACCACAGTGCACAATGTAACACCTGCATTACCTAAAATAGTTCAAAATTGGCTATTTGATGAGGAGAAGGGAGATTGATTTTGCAATAAATAGCATTTAGCACAATACCATAGTGATGGTCATAAGAAAAACTCAGAATTGAGCTATTTTTTTAACCTAACAGAACAAAAAGAAAAAAAAATATCTTTCAAGAATATTAGATTTTACATTCTATGGAGCAGGCTTAACTTTAACTGTATTTTATTCCTCTTCTAATAAATGAGTAGAAGTGCCTATTTACTTATTTTTGCTTAAGAGATATGTTAGAAAAATCAATACCAGACCACTTTGATTTCAACCCATATGGCTATATGGTGTCACCACTAAGAGACAAAGCCAAAATGGCAGACTATGGAGTGGCAACATGTGAATCCCAAATCGAAGAAAAAATTCAAGATGCAGCCCTCAGTGAGTAAAATGAATTGCAGTGTCTTTTGGAATAGGAAAGGGGTGATCCTTCAGGACTTCCTGCAATCTGGACAAACCATCAACTCTGACTGCTACAGCACAATGCTAAGAAAGCTGAAGGCTCGGAGTTCCAGAGTCAGGACAGAGAAGAAGACAACCTTTCTCTTGCAACACAATAACACCAGGCCCCAGACCAGTATGCAGGCTGTGGAGCACATTGCCAATCTTGGTTAGATTGTCCTATCACACCTGCTGTGTAGTCTGGATTTGACACCTTTGAATTCCATCTGTTTGGGCCAATGTTGAAAAATAATATTTTGTGGCTGAGAATTTGCTCTATCGCATAATGTTATTGTGTTCTGTTGTAGTTTCCATGGAAATAAATAGGAGGCATTACTTTTGAAGTGACATATGTCGATCATATGTTGATATGATTCTATTGTACTCTATAAAACATCTTCATGCCTCTATGGAATGTGCTTGTTATACAGTAAATCTAGTATCTCAGACCTAAAATCTCCTTTTGCTTTCTGCTTGTCCATTGTTTACTTTTGAGTACATAGATGAAGTCATGTAAGAACTATTGAGTTCCATCTTACAGAAGGAGGAAAAGATATGAATTAAAGCAACAAGTTAAGAAACTCACTAAAATAGTCTTTTATTCACTGCAGTAGATTGGGGAGTTAAACCAGTTTTCTTACTATTTTGGATCTACCGCTCAGAAAACGAGAAATAAATGAAGGTGAGTAAAATTCTATGAGGAGAAGACTGCATGGGTTATCTCATAGTAGGGTTATCAGTTTGGCATACCATCAACAGTGAAAAAAAAAAGAAAAAAGAAAACAGGGAAAAACTTCTGACTATGTCTTCAGTATAAGAACTAGAGGAACTAGAGATGATGAAACAGAGATAATCAGAGAAAAATTCAAAGGGAGTAGAGGAAGTTTGCATTCTTCACAGAGTAGATAGTAGATCTGTGACGTTCCTTGAGAAAGGAAATCAAAGAGTGTAAGAACGTTTATTTGGTTTAAACGGAGATTGGACAAATAGAGGAGATAAACGTTGGGTGTTACTAAATATGATAAATAAGGGTATTCCAGACAGAAGTGTCATAACTGCTTGCTCTGACCATATTTGTTTCTATTCATCCATTATAGCTACGGCTGAAAACAAAATGGAGGATTAAACTGGTTTTCTGAACTGGCACATCCACTTTTTATTTCTGGGGATATTTGGGGGATATTGTCTTTAGAAGCAACAAGTGTGGCCTTTAAAACAATAATTTTATTCTCAGTGCATACAGAGGAAAATAATTAACTTTTTAGCTTGGAAATATTTTCTAAAAGTATCGAAAGTTCACTTTTTCCTTCCAGTTTTTTCAGGCAAGTGTCTTTAGAGGAAAAGAAATATTTCAGTCTATCGTTTTGGATTTTGTTGTAAAATAAGTTTAGTTAAGTAGAATACATGTCGTTACACAGATAATAGGAAAATTCTGCCGATGAAAAATGTAATCTGAGAGGAGTAACGGAGTACAGAGATACTCATGATGTCATTTGTGTCTCTACAATTCTTTTCCCATCAGCTTGTCACCCCACATTAATGCTTGCTTTTGTCAGTGTGGAACTTCTTCATTGTGGCAGGAAATCCAGTGTGGTGCTACGTACTGCAATTTATTCTTATCCCAATGCAGTCTGCAGTTAAAGTGACTTTATCCTTACACATCATATTTTGCCTTTTTTAAAAAATAGGAAGATGTTCTTTTTTTGATTAAGTTAATGCAGGAGAATCTAAGAAGACTTGCATTGTGCCTTGCAAAATCAGAAAAGGATAAATGGGATGAATCAGACAGACCCTGTTGTATATGCATGCAGACATCTACAGCTATTCTAGTGCATCAGTACTAGAAAAAACTGTATTATTTGCAGAAGGTTGGCTTTTTTTTTAATTGATATAAATGAGCAGTTTAAACTAAATTTCTGAGACATTTTCTTTCTTCCCATTGCAGTTTGATTCACCCATATGTTCCAAAAAGGGAATCTTTTCTACTCAGGCCAAAAATCCTACAGAATAATAATTGATGGGATATGAATCACCTTATTTCTCTGAAAGAAAAGGGATTATTTCTCTACTCTTGCATCTTTTGGTCTTTTCTCACCTTTTATGACATTCACATGGTGCCACCTAGAATTAGTGTCACAAGACAGAGAAACAGTTTAAATCAATCGAAGCTTCTTTTCTGGAAAAATACAGAAACTTAGAAGGAGACAGACTATAAACATATGGTGTTTAGACAGGTACTCTGTAAAATACAGCTTTCCTCAGGTGAAGTTGCTGTCAATGCTTTTAATCAAAAGACTACAAAAACAGTATTGTCTGCCCTGTTTCCCGTTCCTCATTTTCTTTTATTATTTTGTGAAAAGCTAAAAGTCACATTCACCTTTTGTGTATGCATGTGTGTGATCTTCACAGAATAAAGGATAAAAGAGGGCAGGGAAAGAAAAAGGATAAATTACCCTAAAAAAACAGTCTATGAAGCATATGAAAGTTGTGAGGGTAACGAGGGTACGACTCCGTATCTCTTCTGATCAAGGAAGTGAATACAAATGACTTGGTCCTTCACTCGCTGGCAGACCCCAGATGATACATCAGCCTCTCTCTATCTTAATTCTCAGATGCCTTGCTCTTAAGATAGATCCAACTCTAGAGACATAGTTTAGCTGCTGAAATGCAGGTATCTGGCACGTATTTGTGTAACCTTATTGGATGCGAGGTAAAGACCCTTCCATAGCTCAGTGTAACACGTGCCTGTGCCCAGGCGCTGGGCCTCTGTGGGAACAGCCTTTTCCAGGCACAGGTGGGCTGCTGCCCATCACTGGGCACAGATGAGCCCAGCAGCAAAGCTAGAGCACCTCAGGGAAAAGAGATTTCAGTGAGGGCACAGCGGGCACAGGCCGAAGAGGAGGCCCTGAGCCAGGGAGAAGCAGCAGAGGGGCCCAGGACTGAGGAGGAGAAGGGAAGGAGGGACTCCAGGCCCACAGCAGGGGGACATTTCCTGAAGGAGCTGTGGCTGTGGGGAGCCGCACGGTAGCAGGGTGCTCCTGAAGCGCTGCAGATCAGGGCAGAGCCCCGCTGGAGCAGGGCAGCATGTGAGGAGGAAGGAGCAGCCAAGAGGGGCTGGGGTGGCCTGGGCACAGCCCCATCCCATCCCCTGCACTGCTGGGGGAGAGGGACTAGGGGTGAAGGGAGGTGTTGGGGCTGGGAAGAAAAGGCGTTGGGAGGAGATGTTTGAATTTTCTTTTTGTTTCTCGTTATATGAGATTATATATTATCACTTTATAAGTGATCTTCCTGTCTTTATTTCAAACCATGAGCTACTACATCTTAGTTTCACTCTCTGTCCTGTTGAGGAAGGGGAGTGAGGGAAAGCATCTGGCAGACCCAGATCCAGGATCCTTTGTCTTTTCTTCCAACTCCATGTGAGTATCTCAGATGCCTTAAGGCATCTAAAAGGGCAAAAAATGCCAATGAATCTAAATGTATTTAACGAATTATAAAAACATTTTTCTCTCTCCCTCTCCTCCTTTCTTTCTCTTAACAATAAAGAGAACAACTTCAAGCTGAAAAAATAAGACACTCATCTGGAGTACCTTAGAGTACTTTCCCTCAAATCTGGATCTGGTTGATATCTGGAAGCATCCCACTCTTAATATGTCCAATTTCAACACTCAAGTTCCTCAGAGTTTTGAAATATCACTTCAGCCTACAGGTGTCTCAGTCCTTCCAGTTTCCTGTTAAATATTTGATGTGAAAGCTTTCCTCAGAAGAAATGTACTCATCTGCAATCTTCTCTAATAATATGAATAATAACAACAGACCTGAATTGCACCAAGAGCTGCCATTTTATTTGGAAAAGAAAGAAGGGAAGATAGAGTGTACTGCGGCAAAATGACATCCTGATGCTTAAAACATTCAGTCAATCTGTTTAGACTGCTGCCTTTTTGGGATAAGATTTCATAGAGTCATAGATTTCCTTGATTTTGTTGTGTAATAGCTAACTTACTAGGGCTCCATATTGAGCTAGATCTTTAGCCACTTGTGTTATGCGAGTGGTAAACAATTTTGTTCTCTCTCCATGTCTCTCTCAAAATTATTGTTTTTTTCTTGCTTTTTTTTCTTTTTATCATTTGTTAATGTATTTTTACAGTAGCTGTTTTTCTATAAACTACCTGCAGTAACTGATTTGTAGAAGTCCCATGTTAATAAGCTGTTACTAAATGTGCATCTTCGTCTGCTTCTTTTTCTTAATTGAGCATTTACCCTCTAACACAGCTTTCAGCATTTACTTAGAATTTGTCTGTCAAAAGCAGGAAGAAGAAAATCTCTTCCAATTTTAGGCTGTCTCAGTGTTTTGAGGAGGAAGGGGTAGCGTAGAGCAGCTTATGCCAGTGTGCACAGCAGTGCTGGGAGGTTACCAAGCAACAAGACAGAGATGTGTCACAGGGGCCAGGGAGATGGGAAAGACGAACAAAAGTGTGGACAAAGGATTCGAGAAGATGAAGTGAGGCGTCACAATTGCCTGACCTCTTCCTTATTTCTTATCTTGAGTTGCAATGTTGTCCATAAATACAGGTTGTGTAAAGCACCTCAATTTGTTTACACAGGCCCTTTGGAGGCAGAGGGGATGAAGAAAGCCTGGCATGCACCCTGAGCATCAAAGGATTATCCTGTCAGTAGTCCACTGAATAAGCAAAAGGAGACAAAGTGTGCATATAAAAATAAGAAGCACATGCTTGTCACAGGGAGAGAGGGGGGTCACAGCATGGCCAAATCCTCTTGCAGTATACATAGGTCAATCCGAAAGTAATGCCTCCTTATTTATACCCATGGAAACTACAACAGTTGCAAAGAGCACAATAACACTATTTGTTAGGGAAAACTCTCAGCTACAAAACACTCTTTTTCAACATAGTCACTGCTATTAACTATGCTTTTTGTCAGTAACGAACAAGAGCCTGCATGCCATGCTTGTAAAAATCTGCACCAGCAGAAGTGCCCCACTGTCGCTGTCACCACTGCTGAAATGCACCACCACCACCTCACTGTGCTGATATCCACTGCTTGGTCTCCATCAACGTTCAGCAAGCATCAATGAGTGTCAATGGATGCCATTTTTTCCACATGGAGAAATTCAATTCCACACCTTTACTTCATATGTACTTCCATGTCAGACGCCATTTGGTCAGACTGTCCCTCTGCTGCCATCTGTCACGCAGCAACAAAATGGAATGGAATACTGGTGGGAAGGTTCAACCTCTATTGCTATACCACCAACATCTACCTCTGACATTGTGGGTCAAAATAACAAAATAGGAGGCATTACTTTCGGAGCAGCCCTCATACATAGATCAAAAAATATTGTTCAGATCCTGATTTCACTTCAAAAAGATGCATAGTCCATAACAAAGTCTACATTTAGAAGTTAGATTTTTTTGTCTTAAATTTCATATGAGGTGTTTCTTCAACGTATGTTTCTTAAAATATTTCTTAAAATATGTTGCACCAATTTCCTGCACTTTTGTCTTCATCTAAAACATTTAAATGAATTCAAGCTTCTTCAAATTGAGAGATACAAGGAAACATTAGGATGATAAATCCTTATTGGTCTATCTTAATAATTGCAAGAGAATTTCAGTTTATTGGCCCTTTAAAATATATTTATTCATATTCTATTCCCTTGTGAAGTTTCCAAGGTTAAACGAACTGGGATTACAGTAAATGCTTAAGGAACCGTACTTTCAATTTGGATAGTAATACAGGAAGATAAAATGTCAACATCTATAATCAGTTCCTTCTATACTCTCTGAGCTAAATACAACAATCTTACTGTAAACATACAAGCCTGATCTCATGTTTCCCTGAAAGGAAGTTTCCTCATAGGCATCCTAAATACAACAGAAATGGGGAGTACATGCATTATTGGAACACCGTGAATTCTTGAAGTTTGCTCTTCTCTTCTTTGGATATGAATTGCCAGAATTTAGAGCATTACTTGTAAAAATCAACGTAGAAAATCTATGCATTTCTTATTTTCCAGTGTTGTCCTAAGACGCTTATTCTGAACATTGTAAGATATACATCTTGGTAAATGGTAAATGCAAAATATTTTGAAAGATGATGAAACTTATTTTGTATTTTTTTCCTGTCACGTTTTTTTCTTCAACTTTTGTCAGTATCTTCCTACAATACTGTGGGAAATTGAGCATCAATTTCTGAGCATTTGACAACAATGATCCAGTAATTCTTGTGAAGAAGTTGTTTTTTTTTTCTAGGTCATTACAACAGAGTGATGTTTTCAGAGGCTGGGGTTCAGGGAAAAATGGGGATTGCTTTCTCCTTGCAGAGAAAAAGCTGAAAAAGGGCAATGACCATTTGAAGGTGCTGTTTCCCTGGTAGTCCCCTTTTAGTGAAATGCAAAAATTTGAGTAAAGAAACAGCTCTAAACTTAGCTAAGTCAGTGTCTGAAACACCACTGACATACTAAGAAATGGCTTCCTTATTATACAGCAACCATTTCAAAGCATTTCCCCAAGGTTAGCTTGAGGGTGAGCTGCACCAGCAGGAGACTCCATCGTGTCGTGGTCTCAGCACTTTCCTGCTATGTCTTAGTGCAAATTCATGTCACACACTGCTTGTTATAAAGCTTGAGGGAGGACATTCATAGTTGAGGTGTTTGTCTTCCCAAGTAACCGTTATGCATGATGAGAGCTCTGCTTTCCTGGAAGTGGCTGAACATCTGCCTGCCAGTGGGAAGCAGTGAATGAATTCCTGATTTTGTTTTGCTTGCCCATGAGGCTTTTGCTTTACCTGGTAAAATGCCTTTACCTCAACCCATGCATTACTGCACTATTACCTTGGAAATTCTTTCCCCTATCCCACTGGGGGGGTGTGAGCAAGTGGCTGTGTGGGGCTTGGTTTCCTGTCAGCAAGCTCAACCCTCTTTTAAACTCAGTGTACGTGCAACCTTCTGTACACAAGTTGTCAGCTATTCACCCTCTGTTTTCACAAAATATCCTATAGGGGAGTACTCAACCTATGTTTTTATCTCCTGTATAACTTCACTCAGTAGCTGATATAAATTTTTCTGAAGTTAAAAATATGACATTAACCAAAGGAAACACATTTCTGATGAGCAATAATCCATTGGCTTCATTTTATTTTGCCTAGTTTGCCACCAGGATGCAGTTCAGATTGCGAGATGCCCTATTCAGGTTGCAATGCCTATTAATTTAACATTAAGGATTTATATACTGTGCACACATTTGAGCCATGAAGAGCAAGATAATCAGTGTAGAAAGAAAAGCTACAGATTGAATCTGCCAGTGAAACAACCTCCTACCACCTTGTTTAAAAATATAAATAAATAAAATAAATCCACAACTTAGTTACCTCCGAGTAAGTTATAGACTGATATTTGTTCTCAAACAAGATGATCATTAAGGAAATTTATGGTACTGTAAGAAAACATATCTATTTCTGATTTGAAATAGCAGAAAAACAAATGGATCAAGTAAAACCTGTGGGAGTGAAAGGGAATATTGTAATTTGGGAGACCGGACTGGGCCTAGAAAGGCAACAATCTGGAGAAATTGGGAGTACACCAGGTATTCTCCTCAGAGATACATTGTGGGGAGTGTTTCTAGGAGAGCAGAGGTCACTGAAGAAATCCTTATATTTTCAAAAATATGAATGCAAATTCAAATCTTGTAAGTCATTTGAATTTAATAATGCCCTGAATGTAGGACTGGCAATCAGGGACTTCTTTATTATATCCCAAACTGTAACTTTTTAGAAAAAGGACACAGCAGGGGACAGAGGAAACAGATGATCTCACATCTGCCTGTTGTGGAGATATTTTTGTAAAGGCTGCAAGATTACTGTAAGCTCTGATTATTATCAGAAATGCAGAGAGCTGGTTAAGTCTTTTTAATGAAATTGTTCTCCTTAGAATATACTACTCAGTCATAACTGAATCACTTCATGACAAATTGTGTCAAATGAATTTTAATCAGAAAAGATTTCTTGTGTTTGGGATAAAATTCCCAGTGAGAGAAAACCTACTTTATAGTATCCAATACGCTGGTGATTAGACCCTCCGTGATCTCTACAGCTGAAGGAAACCTTGACTCTCTGTCCTAGTCTGACATTTTCCTTGTTCCCAGTGAATATTTTAACCAGAGGCGAATCACAGCACAGGCTTGTTGTTCCTCCTTTCTCAGGACTGTATAAAGATTTCCAAAGAAGCTTTTCCAATCTGAGGCAAAAGAGCAAAATGCTGAACTTTTCCTCAGCTGTAAGTCAGCAAGACAGATGCCCTGACATTTCCCAGTTCCTGTCCTCCCAAGTCAGTAGCAGCCAATGCCATGCTGGACAGCTCATTTACTGTCTTTGCTTTATTTTCACTTCTGTAAAATAAGGAGAGCAGAAAGGTAAATCAGTCACGCCTTTTAAAATTGATATTGGAAGGTGGTTTATTCTTGTCATCTGGGGCATGTACCTCCTCAGATGGAACAGGCCCTGATTTCACAATTAATCTCTGACCGTGTCAGGCTGGAACATACAAACACGAGCAGCCACAACTCCTCCCTGTATTTCGTTTCAGTATTTCAATTACAACACACGTGGAGCAGCCATGCAACACCAGTGCTGTGTATCTGGGCCACTTGAAATGTAAATGGGCACTGTTAAAGAGCGGAGGCCTCTGGATATAAATAACCAGAGAGCTCAATCAGATTTAGAACATCAGCTTTAAAAAAACAAGCTTGCTTACAAATGCCTATTTCCCATTTGCAGCTGTTAAATTTGGTTTTTTTCTTCTTGTTTAAAAGTTACTTTAACCCCAATTTGGATTGAAACTTGCTGGTGTCAGCTATTGCTGGGGGGAAGAAGGGGAATTTCATTTCAGGTAAAGTGGGTCACCTCCCTCCTTTATCATTATGAATAATTTCATTGCTGCTGTTTGAAAAAAAATGTTATGTAAGCTGTCTGGATCATGGAGATAGCCAATTCACATAGCAACAAATGGCTAGAAAGTTTGTGGTGCTTCACCACCCTACCCACTATGTGAAAAAGTCAGTTCTTTCTCTGACAATTCATCTTTTCTTTTTTTTTTCTTTTTTTTTAAGCATACTGTTTATAACATTAGTAAGTAAAATTACTTCCACTGATATGGAAGAAATTCACATTCTTATTTAAAGTGAACTATGCCCACATCTATATATGAAAAATATACGCTTTTCACTGATGTAACACTTATTTGTTTTACTCACTGAGTTTATATGAATTGTTAAGTGTGACATCATAATTTTTTAGACAATTCAAGGTAAAACAGCATTAAAATATTGTGTAATTGAACACAAACATAAAATTATATTACTTTTCCCATAAGACCATTGTATATCTACTGTGAGTCAGTGTGTCACTAGAATTTTGACTTTACGCTCTTTAAGAGCTTCTTTCTTTCCTCACCAAATTTATGTATTTGTTGGTTTTTTTCCCCTAAAATACATTATGCATGATCCTGAAGATGTGGAAAGAAAATGAGCAATGAGACTCACAAAAATCATGAGTTTTACAATACCAAAACAATTGTACATTGTCTTTGAGTTCCTAAGCTATCTTACTAAAATCTGATTTGTGTTGTGTGTTTGTTTGCAAGCAAAAGCTCTCCCAGAGACTCTAAGAAATCTTATTGTGAAATCCACTCACTCATCAGTGATTTGAGTCTTATCAAAAATATTTGTATGCATCAGATATAAAAAAAAATAGATGTGAGAATTTCTTCATGTTAAATATTTTCTTTTACCTTTCTTAGGGGAAAAAAAAAAAAAACAAAAACCACCAACTTTTGACCACTGCAATGTAATGGTGGGATTAGCTTCAAGCAAAGAACAAAAAGAATTCCTGAACTTAAGGAACTGTATCAGGACTCAAGTGATTCAGATTTATTCTTTGGCTTTGATTTAGATTTCCGAAGCACCCCTAGCTAATTACTTTCAGCTAAACTGTGGTTCCATTACTTATATGGATAGGATTGCACAACATGAATCGTCTCGCTTATGTGAATAGAGTTATTTGTGAATTATTCATATTGAGTATACTGAAACAATTTGTCAATTTCCTGGAAAAAAATACACTCTTACACTCTTTTTTTTTGTTGTTATGTTTTGTTTTGTACAGGGAACAATGCCTCGCAGTCTGATCCAGTTCCTTTTCTTTCTGTAAGTAGCACTTACAGTAGAAAAAGGATTTTGTTTTTATTGCTTAGAAATTAAGACCTCACTGAACTGTATTTTATTCTTCACTGTTACCGTATTTGTCTTTCTAATATATGGCTGTGTCTTGTGTGGTTTGCAAGACGTCATCTCAGGAAGCAGTGCTTTCAGGAATTTTTCCAGGAGACCCTAGCTGCAGCCTAATACACCACATTTATTCATGGCAACACTTCCTAAATGTTTACAGGTATATTCCACATTATACCACGCTTAAAATAAGACATGAGGGAGCTACCTTATTACTTCTTGGTAGCACATATATGTGCTAATTAGTTGTCATTTTGGTCACTGAAAAATTTAAAGAATAAGCAGTACATTTTCTTCTCCAGGGTAAAGAGCTTTAACACCTAGCTCCTCAAAACATAAAGTATCTTACATCAACCAGCAATCATACTAACAGTTTCTATTTTGGACTAGCTGTGTTACAGAATCAACCATGCAAGCTTTTTAGTCCAAACTACACATCAGTTCTTTGACTGTTCCCCTAGATGTCCTCACAGGCTATCCAAAGTCACTTGGAGATGTGGATACCCAGTAAGCTTTATTTCTTGCCAGCATTATTATTTTACTGCTACGCTCTGCTCTGCCAGGTATTGTTGCTAAACCTATGTTTTCATTAAGCTCTGCATACTCTAACGTTGTATGAAATGAAAGCAGCATCAAAGACAAAATTTGACCCATTGTAGATGACCAGATGATGTGAGAATGTTGGTATCTTACAGAAAGACACAGAAGGTCCAGTTCCAACCTAGCTAAACTATATGGAGATTTAATAGGAGAAAAAACATACACAGTAAGTAGGATTTGTGGAGGAGGTGTGGGGTTCCTGTGCTTTATGCAGTGCATTATATTATTCTACACCACACAACCAAGTGAGTTCATGTAAAGTTATCCTAGCTGTCTCTCCTTACAGTGTAATGTACAAAACAGAGTAGGTAAACCTAGAATACTAAAAGCTGAGGTGGACACTTGGTTTTGTGTCGAGAGGAGCTAGAACCTTGAAAGAAAGTGTCAAGGAGTAACAAGGGTAAGAATAAACAGCATGGCTGGTGGACTAATAGAAAATGTTGGCACAGATATGATCCTCTATTTGTCATTGGCATGATGGAAATCATTATTACAAGTCTTTGAAGAGGAACAAGCAAAAGGAAAAAGCAGAGGCTACCCTGATGCCTTACTTCGTCAGCAGATGTTTGTGAGCACAGGAGGAGAAAGGACCTCTTGACTGCTACTGGGATAAGGATTCCCATACAGTATTTCTTAAGTAATAATTCATGTTTCTGACTATGCAGTCCCTTTCCACTCCAGTGAGTTGTGTTCATTTTCAAGTCAAAGACTAACTGCTTTCTAGAGGAGAAATCCTGCCCATGTTTTAGGATAATAACTTGAACTTGAAGATATATTTGTCGCAGTATATTTGTCCCTCTCAATAACAAACAAATATCTGTTATTGGAAATTCTAAAAGGATCTTGTTATTCATTATCTACAATTTCACTAGCACACTTACTGACATGGACATCCTTAAAACAGGATGCATCTGAAGATGATTCTCTGGATAAACCTTATAGCACTTAATAGTATTCTGTCAAAGTTAGTACAGTGGATGATTCATGCTCCATTCCTTCCTTTAACTATGATGGACCTAATCCAGTTTGGGGGTGGAAAGGAGCAAAGCCAACAGTACGATGATGCACAAACACCCTGAGATCCTAGACACGTCTACAGAGGTAACTGTCTGAGAGTGAGAAACAAAAAACAGGAGCACTGAAGTATTATCTCCTGGGTAATGCTGTGAGGCTGTAACTGCACTGAACTGGAGCTAAGGAATGCATTTTCCATTTTCTAAATTGTCATGTTCCCAAATGGACTCTTAAGGATGCTTTGCAATCTGAAAAAAAAAAAAAGTAAAAGAGATTCTTAGGGCTTCAAAGGTCAATTATATCAAAAACTGCTGAATCCTTTTACATTAATGCTCTAATTGTTTTTATTCCAAGAGTTTTCACTCAGATGTCAAATTTAATCTCTTTTCTTCTCCAGGGTCACAGATACTTAATATTCCTTACTGAGACATAATGAACCTTTTTATTTCTCTTTAATATGTTGCCTCTTTAAAATTAGTGTCTTTAGATGATTAGCTCAATCTATTGTTCAGAGGATGAATGTCAAGTTTTTTGGTTTTTTATATTTGTTTGGGTTTTTAGAGGGAGAGGCTGAGGCTGTACATTTCTTATCAGGTCTCTGCTATTACCAGTTATTCTTAGGAAGAAATTAGATGGGACAGTATCATTCAGAGGTCAGGAAGCACCACCAACCCAGAAGTGTTGGGAAAATGAAATGTCAAAATCACTAATGTGTAGAATTTTGCTCATCTTTTTCTTTTGAGAATCTCTTTTCCTTTTCTTAATACAAAGTAAGATTTACAGATGCCTGACGTGTGTTTACCTGGAAATGTATTATCCCCTTACAGTTGCAAGCTGTGAACACTATGTGCTGAGAGATCATAGTGAAAACTGAAGCACCTAGAGAGACAGTGATATGGCCAAGTGTTTTGAAGAAGGATCACAGCTCCTGCACTGGTATAGTTTTCTAGCATTACCAAGGGAAAAGGCAACTTTGATGAGCACCACACTTAAAGCACCTGGACAGCTTCAGGTCTAAAAAGTTTTTCTCCTTCCAGAGATTTTCTGCTGCTCAGCATTAGCTATTCTCAACTCTACTCCTTTTGCCAATTGCCTACACATCAAAAAGATGAAAGCAGCAGGAAGAGAGGACAAAGGAGAGAACTGCAGAGAGAAATGCAATATTCTGAAAGTAATTCAGGAGGCAATGAAATTAGGCTAGCTATATTCACCAGTAATGATCACCGTGGACACTTGTCCTCACTGCAATATTTACCATCAATTTTCTCTTTATGTTGCTTTGGTCAGGACATCTGTCAGACTCATCTTTGTTTAAGCTCTCTCCACTTGGAGTTTTATCTTTGGATCTCACTGTTTTCTTCTCAACATTCACCAGGAAAGTAAGCATCTCACTGTGCAATGTACATTTGTTTTTGATGTGAAAAATGAGGAGGTTCCTATACCAAAAACCCAAACTGTTAGAACAGGTAGGTACTATTGATTAAGACAAAATGTCTGAAAAACATCAGGCTAGAGCGTCTCAAAATGCCACCTCAAGAGACTCTAAGAGCATCTGTTTCCAGCTGAGTGTTGTTTTGTGAGCTGCATGGAATGAGATGCTGGATGTGGTATGTGTGGGCTCTGTCTGGCTACTCCCAGCAGAGTCTTTCATGTCAGATTCAGTGACAGCTTGATTGCACTGCAAGGAGTGGGAGTTACCACAGTGCTTTGCCTTTAGTTAGCTCCACTCCCGCTGAAGTCAGGAACCAACTTGCTCAACTGACTGCAGAAATTTGGTCAACCACTGAAGTACTTTGCAAAATTCTTGTCCAAGTGAAAGAAATCCTTTTGCTGGTTCTTACATTTGTTAGTAGTCTCAGCGCTAAAGCTAAGATTTGCGGTACTCAAACACCTCTGAATGTTGCTCACCTCTTAAATGTGATTTGCCTGTTCAAGCTGATCACTGGGGTAAATTGAAATAATATCTCTGGTAAATAAAGGAGGAATCAGAGTTTTCAGAGGAAGCATCTTTTGTGAATAGTGAAGGGATTTAAATTGTAGGGAGGAAAAAAAAATGAAGAAAATGCTTCCAAGTCAGTAAGTTAATACCTCTAGAAAAGAATTTACATTGTATTGAAGGCTTGCTGGGCTTATCTGAGTGTGTAGGTTGCTGCAAGTGAGTGAGTACATGCTGAGCTGATCACTGGGAGAATCAGTCGTGGAACAACTGGCCTAGGAGAAATTCCTCCCACTCACAACCTTATTCTCTGCTCCTGTTTCTTGGATCGGATGGCCTAAACATGGCATGATGAAAGTAGAAAGGGGACTTTCCATGTACTGACCAGTTCTTGCAGATAGAAGTGAACAAAACTGCTTTTCAGCAGGTTTTTGCTGGATATTCAACATCAGATTTTTTGCAAGAAAATGTCAAGATTGATGACCATTTGTAGTTTATTAGAAAAAAAAAGAAAAAAAACCCACAAAATTTGCCTTCTCTTTCAGAAAGAAACTATACTAGCTGCACTGATTTTAAAAGTGTCTCTCTTCTTTCTGCAGTTTCTAAGTGCTTATGAAACCTATGTAAAAAATGTTGGAGGGCAAAAAAATTGGAAATTTTAATTTTGGCTGTTTGCAAGATTAAGAGAAACATGACATATGATTGAAAAGTGACAGCATTGTCTGGAGCCAAGTCTGGTATATGTAAGCAGATCCTGCCCAGAACTGCATGCTCCGATCAGCTAATACACATGACTGGCCTTGCTCCTTCTTTCACTTACTCACAGCTGTCAGTGCAGTAAGCTGAGAAAACTTGAGACAGTCTGCATACAGTGCCATGTCCCACTATGCATATAATGTGAATTTTTATCATCTTATTTACATAAGTTTCTTGCAATCAGATCCTTCATTTCCTCGCTCTTCCTCCCATTAAACCTTTAGCTCTTATCCTTCTGCAGGTTTCCACTTGCCTGTGAGATTAGGAAACATCAATATAAATCAGGAGCATCCTGGGGTCAAAGACCTCTACCTGGTCCAAGCTGGGTGTGAGTGCAGGTACAAGCACAACTTGCAGTCCCTGCCCAGTGGCAGGGATCTTGCTCAGAGTAAAGACAGAGAGAACCAGACCCTGTAAAACGTCAGCACATTGAGCTAGCTGCTTTGCTATCTTGTTTTGAACAGTAAGATTCTGAAGGCAAAACTGTTTTTATGACAGTTTTCAAGATATTTCATTATTAAATATTAAGCTCTAAAGATCAGATCCAAAGGCACTAAATAGCACATAGACGGAGAGCATAAAGGTTTTTTAAATGTCCTAGTCCATCACTTTTCAATGCAGTATTGTTCTTTGGATTTTGTCCAGTCTCATCTTAATTGTCGCAGCACTTTCCTTCTGAGGCTGTTCTCCTGCCAAAGACATTTAGGCAGATGGTATTAGCAAGTCAGGGAAAAATGGACATTTCCTGATTTGCTTTCTTGCAGAGATACGTTGGGGCATTTTCTTGATATTTGGCCATGATAACTGATTCTTCTGCTGTTAAAATTTCATACATTTTAGTAACAACACTCTCTTCTCTCAGTTCTCACCCCACACTCCCAACCCTCTTGATATATCACTTGGTAGCAATCAAAAATAGCTATTTTGAAATTAAGAAGTCTATCATGTGAGTGTGCATTTTGTTTTCTAAGGTATATTGAGATATATTATGATGCATTACATGCATTGTACTATTACTGTGTTGTGTCATGACATGATGTATATTCTCGAGACTTTGACAAGCTTAAGAGGTGGGCCTGTGCGAACACCACGAAGTTCAACAAAGCCAAGTGCAAGGTCCTGCGCCTGGGTCAGGGCAATTCTAAGTGCAAATACAGGCTGGGTGGAGGATAGATTGAGAGCAACCCTGAGGAGAAGGACTTGGGGGCGTTGATTGATGCAAAACTGAACATGACCTCGCACTGTGCGCTTGTAGCCCAGAAAGCCAGCCATATCCTGGGCTGCATCAAAAGTGGAGTGGCCAACAGGGTGAGGGAGGCGATTCTTCCCCTCTGCTCCACTTTTGTGAGTCCCCGATTGGGGTGCTGCATTCAGCTCTGGAGTTCCCAGCATAAGAAGAATATGGACCTGTTCAAGGCAGTCCAAATGAGGGCCACGAAGATTATCAGAGGGCTGGAGTACCTACTGTGTGAGGCTGTGAGAGTCGGGGCTGTTCAGCCTGGAGAAGGCTCTGGGGAGACCTTATAGTGGCCCTCCTATACCTATAGGGGGCCTACAAGAAAACTGGAGAAGGACTCTTAATCAAGGAGTGTAGTGATAGGATGAAGAGTAATGGCTTTATACTAGAAGAGGTGAAATTGAGATTAGAAATTAGGAAAAAAATTCTTTACCCAGAGGGTGGTGATGCACAGGAACAGGTTACCTAGAGGAGGTGTAGATGCCTGGGAGTGTTCTAGGCCAGGTTGGATGGGGATTTGGGCAACCTAGTGGAGGGTGTCCCTGCCATGGAAAAGGGATTGGAACTAGACAATCTTTAAGGTCTCCTCCAACCCAAACAATTCTGTGATTATATTATGAGTGTATGTAAATGTAATGTATGCATTGTAATGTGTAATGTTTATTACAGTATGTATTATAATATATTTTATGTCATGACACAGTACTTGGATTTGCATATTTCTCGAAATATAAGCACACGAAAAAACCTACAAATCTTGGATCTTGGATCTTAATTATCCAAGACCTTAGTTCTGACTCATTTAAATCAATGGAAGTTTTGTCATTGCCTTCAGCAAGACTAGAATTAGTCCCAGAGCATGACAAACATTATTTCCTTGCTCTAGGAAATCCCACAGCTTCTCCAAGTAGTACTGCTCCACCTTAACCTCACTGAAGTCTTTTCCAGTGCACAAATATATTCTCCCTCAGGGTGTTTGTAGCCTGTAAACAAATTCAGAGCAAACTGGCTCAAAATTGTGTTAGCATTTCAAGTAATAGAAGCAACATGTGTTGTGAAGACTAACAGTCTGGGCCTGTAATGCCAACAGGAAAGCACCTAAGGGCATTTGTGCTCTGAGCACAGATACTAGCATGGCTGTTTATACTTTCTGGTGGTCAGATATAAGCCATCTGCATATGTCTCAAAAGCCTCATATCCATCTTCTTATAATATTGTCTGTTGAATCAAAAAAAAAAAAAAAAAAAGAGGTATTAATTGGACACGACATTCAAAAACGAGCTTTCTTATACAGGTTTTCCCAGTTAAGACCTTGGACAGGATCTGTCTACATCTAACCACGTACATATATCATGCTCTCCACCTGTATTTAGACAGTTACATTACTATTCTGACCCTCAGGTTACCTGTGTCACTGAGGTAGCTGGAACTGTAGGAGCTGGAAAAGGATCTGCAGATCAAGCAAAGCTCACTTGTGGCTTTATAACTTGCCTAACACAAGAAGATCAAGCCTGAGAGTTTGTGGTCACCCAGCTAAATTGCAATGTCACTTCGCAGTATTAGCATTATTCATTATAATCCTTTACATTATCATATAAAATGATAAAAATGGTAACATTTTTACCAGCACATTCTGTACAATGCCAACAAATAAACTTTTGGAATTATTTCCTGTGACATTTTTGGGTACTTGCAATAACAAAACAGAGCAAGTCAAATAAATCTTGCCTAGAGAACTTTCAGTTGCATTTTCACTATATGCAATAAAAGTAGAACACTGTAAATATAATGGAATATGAGGATTCATATGTGCATTGTGAAATCCATAAAATCCTATACTGTGAATGAAGAGATAATATTATAATTACTTACATTTTTTTCTGAGTGCATCATTTAGGTATTAGCCCACACACTTTCCCTTATCTTAGAAGAGTTATTTCAATTCCATTCTAATATTAGCTATTCTTTGTTGTTTTGATTCTTTGCTTTCCTTTTGTTTGAGGATAAACTAATTTGTGGAAAAAAAATAAAAAAATTGAAGCATTTATTCTCAAGCCCATTGTATCTAATATATTAAACATTTCTAATTTCCTGATTTTTTCCATGCACGGCTTTAAAATCTAAGCTATGACGCCTAAGATCTCTTTAGGAAAAAAAAAAAAAAACAGAAAATCTTTTACATGAGCAGCAAGTTCAAATCTTAATTACCTGTGGACATCCAGACAGTGTTTCAGACATTCATGCAGGTGAAAAGAGGTTGTTCATGTCACCTTCCTGTAATTATTTGAAGACAAGAGTGGAAACCATCGACACATGGCAAATGAAAACCAGTCTTGAAGAGGTCACTGCGATAAAGAATCAGTGGAGTATGCACCACTAGGCTTTGACCTTCATGCAGCAGGAGACAATGAAACAAAATTCTTTGATTTAAGAGAGTGTTTTAAAAAGATAATTAGACAGTTTATGAATCACAGAGGGCCTGGATTGCAGCTAGCACTGCATGGGCGCATGAGGAGATAAGAAAAGGTTGCAAGGAGACTTCCCCCTCCTTGCCTCATACTTGGTCCTTGGACTTTGTGGATGTGAAGTCGTAAGGAGAGATAAAGAACTGGAAACCCTGAGGGATGTAGAAAAATGTAATACCCCTTTTATTTTCTAGACTAGCTGACAAAACAAAGTTAATGGGGAGACAGAGCACAGTGGATGGTGAGAAAGAGGAGCACGCTCTAACCCAGTATTTTCAGTCCCTATTGACTCCTTAAATTCCTACTCCACTGTAACCCCAAACCAGAGTCTCTGTAATGGCATACATTTAATATTGTTTTTCAAGCTGTGGACTGCAGCCTTCTGCGGGTCTGTGAACTACAAAATATAGCTAAGAAAATTAAACTTGCTTTCAATTGGCTTAAATTTTCAGGATAGCGTTTGGATAATTTGAAGACCAACGGATCAGGAAAGATTGACAGCCAGCATCCTGACCTAATACTTAGCAGTTCAAAAGCTCTAAGTCATCTTTATCTTTTATTCCCTTATGCCTACCCCGTGCTGCCTGTGACTCCTGAGCACAGTGTTAGGGTGTATTTCGGATTCTCTTGTGTATCTCTGCTGAGAATCAACCTACAGACTTACAGTCCTCCCTTCCAAGGTTGTCCTACTACTTGTGAGCAAAAGCAAAGAAAGGACGGACTAGAAGTTTCTGGCTAAAAGTCAGAAACAGAGATTTCGAGATTGCTGCTGCGAGTTCTCTATGATTCAAACACATATTGTACGAGGGGAGAAGCAGACACATGGCCAAGGGGCACTGTGCTAAGATCAGAGCAGGGAGCAAGGTGCTGATCTACAACAGGGACTATGTCCATGATTGTTGGGCAGACAACAGCCAACAGAATTACAGCAAAGATCATCAGCAAATATGGCCTTAAATCTTCCTTTGATTATCAGTCTGGTCTTTGAAATAGAATATGAGCTTGTTTACATTATATGACGCTGTGCTTAAATCTTTTACTACAACTAAATTCTGTACGGGGAGAAAATATCTTTGCTAGTCCCATTGCAAAGAACGAATAACAATCAACTTTTATTAACTCACCCCTAAGGGGATGAGTTAACTCACCAAAATGTCATTGGAAAAGTGGAAATGCCACACCAACTCTCACTGTGCTTATCATCAGTTAATGATCTTTGTACAGTATAAATTTACTGCTAGAAATGAACATGCCAGGGTGACACTTTAGGAGGATAAAATGTTGCCAGGTCACATTTAGATAAATTAACTAAAGGATGGGCGTCTCATGAGCAGTGTCCAGTGGTCTATATTTGATGAGTCCAAAACCATTGTGCCAATCTGTGGTTTTGCTCCCTCTCTTAGCCATTGTAGGCAGTTTTTGTTACCCTCCCATAAGATGGCAAAATTCATTATTTTAGTTAGCATTACATGTCATTTTAATGATTTGATGTTTGCCTTTCCTTTCAGACGTTAGGAACAGTGTTTGAATCTGTGACTTCCTCTACAAATGTTCCACCAGTTGTCAAATTATGAATTTCTTTATCCATATGGGATAGGTCAGCCCCTTTCATAGACTCAGCATCATGAATATTTAGGTTTACTTTGGTTATTTCCATTTTACATTCACACTTGACATGAATATCCTGCTGCTGAATGCTCCAGCATTTTTTTCTCCCTTGGTTCTTAACTACAACAATAAACAACCCATCACTTTCAAAATGCTACAGTCAGAGAGGAACGTATAAATATTTCATCATGCATTGGCTCTTAGAAAAATGTGAACAAATTAAGGCTCTCATGTCTCACTTGTGAGATCAGTATTTTATCTTCTCTCTATTAAAAAAGTAATAATCAGAGAAATGCTGTAAACTAACATGAGGTCTCCTGAGCAACATGCAGCATGTCATTAGTCTGCTATTTATATCACACACACAGCCCCAGAAGTCATGGTATAAGGAAGGGTATGCAATAATTAGTGCCGGAAGAGTACCAAGTTCAACGTGCAAATGAAACAAGTAGTAATCATCCAGATGGTGTCATCTCTCCAGAGTTTCACTCTGACTGAGGATTATTAATCTTTTTTCTTTTCTCTTTTAATTTTTGTTCTTTTTAATGCAACCCACAGAAAAATAAATGGAGAGGGTTAAGAGGCAGAACAGTATCATTTATTACTGCTGTTAATTAGTTGTGTGATGATGATGCATAGAGATCTAAGAGAACAGAGAGCAGATCCCTGTTGTGCTGAATTCTGTACAGCTATGGAGAGCTGGTCCCGGCTAGGCACCATGAAGGGAAACCCGGACAAAGTGACTTAGGCAATAGAGGTAGGAACATCTAAAGTCTCTGCAATATTGTTAACATTCTGTGACATTTTTTTAATTTCTACCATCGTTTACCACTCCTCTGCCCATCCCCACTTCTTGCCCTTCTAACTTTTCTTTCTCATTTCCGTCACCGAAGTTCCTCTCCCTGCCTGTGACCTTGGATTTCTGCAAGACTCCTGATTATGTTTCCTTCTTTCCTCTTTCAAAAGCTCTTTTGAAAACAGCACTTTTCCAACCAATTCTTTCCTGCTTCACAGAATCCACAAGCCCATTAGCAATTTATAGCACTGTATATGATCACAGTCATCTGTGAGGCTAAAATCTGCTTTTAGAAACCAGTATTCTGCTTTTGCTAAAATCAGAGAAGTAACGTGGTTTTTAATGGGGACAGATTCTGATGCATGTTCCCTTCCTTATTTTCAGTCACTTTTAAACCACATTTAGCACCTCCTACAGTGATATACCACCATCAACAAAATGTAGGGTAGAATATCCTTTACTTTAAACTGTGTGTCAACTTTAACTTTATTTGTCCCTTACTAAAACTGAAGATGCTATTAATATTGTTGTTGTTATTTCTATTGCTGTTACTATCATTATTAACTGTTTCCTCTCTGTATTCTACTTTTTATTGGCAATAGTATTGATTTCTTCAACAAGGCTTGCCTGATCCCATGTAAGACCTAAAGCTGAATTCCTCAATCAGAACAGACACTTCGTAACAGGTGTCATCTTTTCTGTAAGATGGCAACAAAGGCAATTGGTATTTGGGGTGATTTTTTTTGTTTGCTTGTTAGTTTTGCTGTTCTTCTTCTGTTCATCCATTCAAAAGAACATTTAAATATCTGTGGGTCTGACTCTTCAGTTATGTCAGCATTATCCACATGTAGATCCAGTGCTTTTGAGACTTGTACTCATATCAATGAAAACAAATGGAGAATCATCCACACAAAAGTCAGAAGTGAGTTGAGTATACTAGAATTTAACCTTCTGCCATATAAATAATTCTTCCTGTTTAACAGAAAAGGTCCAAGTTCCAGACCATTAAGATGAGATGCCATGGGGAGCAGAAAAAAGAGAGGAATTGGTGGGACATTTCCTTTCTCCAGGTGTTGCCAGACCACTAGTCTCCTCCATGCCTTGAGGCTCTGGTTGTCATTTCTGTAACTGTAAAATGAGAATACTGTATCTTAGAAGGTGCAACAGATATAGATAATCAAAGATCACCAGCTGCTGTGACCATAAGGTAGGAAAGACTTTCAAAGGAAGCCAGTAAGGGCAGCTTCCAACACCTAAGCCTTAGTAGACTGTCAATTAAATTGCCAACCCAGAATTAAGCACCTGAGCTGCTTCTTCAGTGCCTAGGGAGAGATTAAAAGCTAGTTCCACAAAGCTATGCTCCCAGCTGAGATAGGAGTTGAAATTTCTGAGATGAGATCTGTTAAGTCTTCCCTGGAACTTAGAGGCTCCATCAGGCAATTATTTCCTGTTGGAGACACAATGGGTTGTGGGTTGTGAGCCACAATCTGGAGCTTGCAGATGGTGATGTGCATATACCATCTCTTTCTCAGGAAAGAGAAGAGATGCTATTACTGAAACTCAAAACCTCCAGAAGAGTACCAGAGCTCAATCTGAATACCTGTCTTAGTCTGCATGCTTTTCTAATGTGAAGAGGAATTATTGCACAAGCACTTCAGCATATGTCTCTCCCTATAAACTACACAGTAGCCAGGCACTCTGCATAAAAATAAAACACTGCTTTCCTCTGGGTATGACGAACATCATTAACTGTGGGACTTGGGAACAAAGAACTGGCTAAAAGAGCTTATTGTTGCTGATGCTCCTGATTAGCAGTGCAGTGAACTGTTCATCTTGTCAGCAAACATGGGACTACAAAGGGCCGGTGAGTTTACTGCCATTTGCCCGAAGAGATCGGTCTTCTGTGCCAAGCCTCACTGCATCCATTAAGTACTTTGCCTTCAGTCATGTGAGGGGCTGAGCGATTGCTGTTCTCTAGTGAGACTGTGGGATTGAAGGTTGTTTGAAGGTGGGAGTTGGAAAGCCTGACTTTTCATGGGAACATGCAGCATTTAACACCAATTGCATGGAGAAAAGTCTCTCTAGATCTCCAGAAATGCATTTGGTTGCTTTTTTTTTCAACAAAGAGAGAGGAATTGAGTGATAACCTGCAATATGTGAGTGTGATGTCTGTCTCTCAGGTGATTTTCAGACGGGTTAGCAGGATTCATATTTGGTATATTCCATTGCAGCTCCTGTTAGTCATGTATGACTAGTTCATTTAGGTCCATGGGCATCATCTCTGTATCTTCCCCTATCTCCTTCTGTGCTGGAACACTCACCTCACATGTTCACAAGAAGCAGAAAGGTGGTTTTCCTCACCTTGGCACCTCAGACCCACTAATTAGAAAATTGGTGTGTTGCTTTTATTCATCAGTGTGGGGTTCTGGGACTGGGAAATAAATGAACCCCATCTGCCATTCCTTCTTCGTTGCAATACAATCAAAGCATAACATAACACCTAAAATCCACAGCATCATGACTTTCATAAGAGTCCCCTTCAGGTCCTTCCATTCTGTCATCAGTGGAGGAGTTGGCAAGATAAGAGAGCTGTGCTATGTTTGGCCATTATCTCATCTCTTTTCTTTCTTCTCAACCATGTGCTGCTTTCAATCTCTTCAAGCTTCATATGTCAGGAGCAGGAAGTAAGTGGGGTGTAGGATTTTCCTTTCAGCATTGTTCAGGCAATGACAGGATGCTGCACAGATGGAAGAGAAGCCTGTTTATACTGAAAGAGCTGGAGTTATTGATAAAGGACAATTCTGTCCCTCTGTGAACAACACCCTCTGTCCTGAAGTCTTGAACAGGTGCCATGAGCTCCACTCAAAAATAGCCCTAACCTGCAGGCAAACAACTATCTTAAACAATCACTTTTAAATGAAAACCCTGCGTTCTCTCTTTTCTTTCTTTTTTTCCTTCTTTCTTATTCTGTCTTTTCCTTCCTTCCTTCCTTCCTTCCTTCCTTCCTTGCCATCCACCACCGAGAACCGATTAAACCCACGGAAGCTCAGCCCTTCTCTTTTCCCTTTAATTTCAGCCCCCTGGCAAGAAGGGACATGATAAAACGCAAGATNCTACCTTCCTCCCTTCCCGCCTTCCTTCCTTTCTCCCTTCCCCCCTTCCTTCCTTCCCTCCTATTCTATCACAGCCATGCTACACCTCTCTAAAAATCATGGTTTTCTTAGAGATGGCCACACCTGAGGAATTTAAGATACGTTGTAGATCCCCATTCAATATGGACCCCAGCCATCTCACAGAGAAACCTCTTCTCAAGCCCAAGAAGTCTATTTAGAAAGACCTCATAACATACCCTTAGATTCGTATTCTATTATAGTTGTATATGTCGTTACATAAAAATTTTATGAGATAGGCCCTTTTATTTCTTCATAAGGATTTTTTAAAAGCCACTGTTTTTTGATAGAATACAGTTGTAGACAGTTTCTTCCTAGCACAGACTCACTGCTTCCATTCCTGAAAACTCTTAGTGCAGACAGAAAAGCAAGTAAAGCAGAAGTAGTTGCAGGAAAAGGAACAGAGAACAAAACAGAAAGCATTGTTATCCTGCTCAGTAAAACCTCAATAGTCTTTCATCTTACTGCATGTAGTTCCCATCCCTACATCACAAAAAAAAAAAAAAAAAAAAAAAAAAAAAAAAAAAAAAAATACACTGGAACTAGAAGAAATATAAAGAAGAACAGAAAAAGGAATAACTAAAGAGATTGACCATCCTCTATCTGAATTCTGAACAGTTATTAAAAATCAGATGATGTGTTTGTGTGTTTGTCTGGAGAAGAGGTGATGGGAGGATATGATAGCAGAAAATAGAAGTTTTGAAAATCCTGGAGAAAGGAAATTGGCAGTGATCATGCAGTATTTCTCACAACCTAGGGTACAGGGGAGTAGGGACACAAGTGAAATTATGAGGTAGGCATTTGGCAAGCATCAAACAGATTTATATTTTCATATAGTACCTAGGAACAAGGTGGCACTCATTGAAACACAATTTCAGTGATGCTAAAATGTGATTTGACACATTCTTGGAAACAAAGCCCATCAACAGCTATTAAACATAAATGTACGGATTCAGTGCCCAGCTAGAGAATTTCACAAAATACTGATTTCTGGAAGTTAGGAAGGTTAGGAGAAATGTCACTCTGGCCTTTTCTTGTCTTCTCTCTTTCATCAGCTGTCAGGAAGTTGTTCCAATGAGTTGTATTCTGACCAAGAAGAGCCGTTCTTTCATGCACTTGCAATGCATGTAATTACATTGGTGTTTACATCAGTATCACTACATTAATAATGACATTGAAATATAATGCTTGGTGTTGCTTTCACAAAAGACATGTCAAGTATGCAGCAATTCAAATCAGTATCTTTTCCACCCACATATTTCCATAGCAGCTACGTAAGTAGATGCATCTTAGTCAGGAAATAACTGCACAGCCTGGAGTTGAGGCAACAGAGAGAGACAGTTCTGAGATAAAACTTTATTTCCTAGAAATCCAACTCTGAATGCCGTCACCCTTTGCAGAATGTCTGCTGTGCAGATGTCTGTACTCCTGCTGACTTGTACTGGCATTTTTCAATATGTAGCAGTCCTTACTCAGCTATCTGTCTGTCACTGTGCTCAGTTTGTTTGAAGGCCTTTAAAAGCTCCCTGCAGCCCACCATCACTGTGTATAATATATAACAAGTATAGGAAAGACTATGGTTTCGTCCCAGTCCTTACATTGAGAGCAATGTATGGACCTAGGAGCAGAACTGAAGGCTGATTTCCCGGTATGTCTGCAAAATATGTGACAAGTAGATGTGCTGGCTCTGGGTGGCAACGTTTAAGCTAACAAACCCTGCTGAGGAGTCCCATAATGACTGTTCTCCCCCTAGCAGAAACTGAAGAACTGACTGGCTCCTGGAGCAAAACTGATCTCAGCACTTTGCCCTCCTTTCTGCTGCGAACATTTAAAAAAGGTTCAAAAGTAAGAGTGGAATCATAACAATAAGAGAAATCTACCTTTCTCACTGGGAGATAAGTGTCAGAGAGGCATTGGAAAAGGAACAGAAGCTGAGAAGCAGGGAGGTCAGACATGCTGCTGACACCAGATGTAATCTTAAAGCAGATTCCTCTTCAACACTCTCTGTCCTTTGGCCATGGGACCTCTCAGACTCAAAGTACTACAGAAGATTATTTAACCTTCTTAGCCTTTGTTATGCCTTGCTTAGTGCAGCTTCTGCCTGGCCGAGGCAGGAGAAGCAGAGGCTAACTGGCCCATTGGTTGTTGCACGAAGCAAACTATTATCGGATTTGGTGAAGGGATACATTCCTGCCATCATTGCTGCTTCCTTCCTTCTGTACAGATCCAGAATGTGCTGAAGTCAAGAATATACTACAGTAGATGGAAGTCTTTCTACTTATTCCTCGTGTTATGTGTCTGGCACTCTGGAGATTTCAATTTTTAGTAATTAACAAAAGAGGAAGGAAACAGTTGTGGTGGTAATAAAGGAAATAAAAATGCATTGTTTCTTCTCCATCCTATTCTCTTGCTGAACAGGTTTTTACCGCTCCCTGTCTCTTTCTGTTCCAAACGTTGGCATCTCCTGCTTTGAATCATTTTGGGGCATAAGCACAAGAAGCTGGAGGGAAATGAACATGGTATAACAAAATAACAGCCATCAGAGGAGTTAGCATAAAACAATGGTCTTATCGAGTTTTAATTCTCTCCAGAAGGTTCACAAGAAGTAAAATCTCAATGAAATCCCTTACTGATGCCACCTGTGTGTCTCATGGGTAGTCTGTAGGCCTGTCAGTGCCTGTTTACACTGGGATGATTGTACTATAGGATAATTCAGGTTGAAAGGAACCTATGGAGATCATGTAGTCCAGCTCAAACCAAGGCCAGCTTGTGGTCAGAACCCATATTTCTTAGATTTTTTTTCAAGACACTTGAGCCTTGAAAGGAAAGTCAACACTTTATAAGATGCCTACATGTCTTTGAGATCTCTGTGAGTTTATTAAATCAGAGGTTACACAGTGAAGTTTTCTGCAATAGCAGACTTGAGAGAGTGATTCAGAAGACCTCTTCTGGGTTCTGTCCTTGTGAATGACTGTCGTGTGAAAAAGGACAAAGAAGTCTGGCAGAAAATAAACCCCATTATGTTCTGGCTTGTACTCAGATATCAGAGGGGATGGGGGCAACTGAGCTTGGGTTCTGAGTGATTCCCAATTTGGTGCTCTGTGTCCAATTGTGTTCAATATATGAACTATCATGATTAGATGTTCACAAAGAGCACCCCACCCAATTCATCTATAGTCACATTCAAATACACTCTCAGGACCACTCTTAAGGAATTTGGCCACACCCAGTTAGAATTCTCATGGCTACATTAGTGAATAGTGCAGTTTTTTAAAGCAAAAGATTACAGATTCTTTTGGATAGCCAGTGACAAACGCACTGTAAGCAAAGCATGTGAGGGTAACCAAGGTTAACCAAGAACACTAATAATATGGTCAACTACAATTACATTAAATCATGGAATAACACTATAGAGATTTCTCAGTTTCCTAGGGGAACTACTCAGTATAACTCAGTAGAACTGAATGTGTGAATCTTACCCAATAGGTGTCCCTATGTGGGGGGAAGAGAGGCTCAGCCCATTGACTGGCCCCAGAAACCAGCAGTGTCCTCCCAGTTCATCTGTGAAGGTACCTTCCCCTTGTCTGTGATGGTATCGTTCTCCCCCCAGATTCCTTCTCTCTTAAGCCATTTTATTTGATTTTTTTACTTTCAGGTGGAGCTTTAGTGTTTGACTTTAGTCAAACACAATTTTGTTTTACAAAGTTTACTCGAAAATAAGGTTTTGACAGAAAGGTGGAAAACTGCTGGCTCAGGGCTGGCTCAGGAAAACAAGATAGTTCAGTACCAACTGATAGTTTATCAGTTCCAACAGTATCATCAAGTTCCCATCCCTGCAGGATGATCACAAGATTTGGCCACGAGACCTCCACCCTGCTCCACACTTCATTATTTTTTTTCTTACAGTCAGCATACCAGGCTCCCCTGGTGCTTGCTGACAACTAAGGTTGCAGGTCCCATTGCTTAGGGAACTATCATGGAATGGATTATCCACCACATTCCACTCTGGAGGTTTACCTTATCTCAAGAGCTGGACATTTCAATAAGTCACCTCAGGTAAATAATCTACAATGACAAAAAGGAAAGAAGTGACAACTAGTCTTGAAATTCTGCATCTTGCAGGGAAAAAAAAAAGAGAGAAATAGAAAATAAATCTGCTCTGCCTAAATGATTGTGGTCACCTGCATTGCTTCTATTTCATTCATTTCCTTTCTCCATGACAGAGTGATAAAATAGACTCCTGAACTAAATGGAATGGATTTGACCCTGAGAAAGATCTGAACCTGCCAGGTTTGCTTCGTAATTCACAGTGATTCTTCTTTTGTAAACATGGGAGCTAGCATCTACTGCTTTTCTGAAAACTACATTTTGGAGCTGAAGGACTCCCTAAATAAGAATGCTAAGAAAATTCCCAAATTGCTTGCCTTAAATACACTAAACAAATTAAATATATTTGCGTATGGGAAAAATAAGCAAAACACTTGCACAGCCTTAATTGTTTGAAAGAATCCCAGGGGTATGAACATAAACCTTGTATTTACAGAGAGGGACTAGATTTGCTTTTTCTGCACCCAAATATTTCTCTAAGTTGTAGTGCCAGAGTTGGGTAATTTGGCTAGGCATGACATTTTACAGTAACTAGATAGACACATTTATTTCATATATGGATACAATTTTACATCAAGTGGATAAAGAAAAAAAAGAAAAAAGTAAAAAGAAAAAAAGCTGCCTACTTCTTTCTAGAAAAAAATATGTCCCTCCCCAGTAAAGGACTACATATATATTTTACAATTTTCTAAGGGAAAAGAAATTCTCCTGGCTTTGATGAGAGGTGTGAGGCTCCAGGGCCCAGTTCTATGCAAGAGGGTTATACTTGGTTTTAAAGACTGCTACTCCAAATGGAAAACAGAGATCAACGACAACAATCCGAATGTTTTCTGAACAGCTGCTGTTTGCTGTCTCTAAATTACTTAGTGTATGTTGGATTTGTAGATGCTGAATTCCCTTTTGGATGCAGGTTTAGCCTCTGCTGCACAGATAGCTAAGCAAGGCAGAGCACTTAGACTTACCTTTACTTCAGCAAATGCAAGACAAGGAATGGTTGTGCTGAAGAAGGACAAATCTCCATCGTTCCTTCAGGAAATAAAGGTAATCCTGTAATGTGAGATACAGGAGCATCAAGAAAATGAATGAATGATACATTACCATTTTAAGTTTGTTCTGTTTCCATCTATCTTTGGAGACATTTGAAATCTGTAAACATGGCTATTTTCATTCCCAAATATCTCTTGAGCCTGTAAGTTCTACCTCTGATGAAGTGGAGAAGCGCTTTCTTTTGTGCTGAGCAGTTTGTTGAGCACGTCAATATCTGATGAAGAAACGAGCCCCACTGGGATTTGGAAATCAGACATTTCTCCCCTCTTTTTTCTTCTTTGGGAACTTCTTAAAAGAAGTGTTCTCAGAGCACAACCAACACATCAGACAGGAGTGACACTTAAAAAAAACCAAAAATCACAGCTGGAGGAAGTACCACACTGTTGTAAAATGGGCAGATAGCTGCCTGGCCCTTGGGAGTCTGGGTTTCAATTTGCTCATCAGGAGGAGGACCCTCTGAGCTATAACCCAGCAAATGTTCTGTCTCCCAGGAACAGAGTCTGCTGAGGAGGACAGACAATGAAAGTCTGCCACGTTATAGGAAAAAAAAAGAAGAAGAATTTTACAATTTTTTTTAGCTAAAAAAAGAACATTGGTGGGAATAGAATTGTGGAGTTCAATAGTTAGGGAAGGGAAAGGGAAGTTGGGGAAGTGACATTTTCCCTTCTCTTCTGAAAAAGGGAGAAAGTAGAAAGCTATAACATTTTGTATGTTCTACTGTAGCAAAGAAAATTGGCCAAGATTTGTTGTCTGGTTACAAAATTACAATGCACATCCCTGGAGAGAAATTTTCCCTCCGGAGTGCAGTTCTGTGAGGTCTACTGAGATAAGTCATTGGTTTATTCTACTCCCCATGACACATTCGAGCATCATCCCAAAGAGTTTTTAGATGCGCCGGTCAAAGATAATTCAGAGAGAGTGATATCAGCTAAACGTCATGAATAAATGCATGTTTGTTCTTGAGAGCGTTCCTCAGCCTCCTGTAATTTGCCCTCCATTGCCAGAAACAACTGGTATTCAGAATATCTTATTCTCCAAGTAAAAATTTGTATAGCCCACGAATGTCCATCAGCATTCGTAGATCTCCAAAAGGAGAAACTGAGCTTTTTGGAACATTTCTGTTTCAGGACTTCTTTCATTGGAGGGAGGGTTTGGGTATAGAGGCACTGGCATTAATTCCTAGTCACAATTCTAGCTGTGGCTAGGAAACAGAACTGTGAGTCAGAAAGACTCCTCCTTAAAGATTATTCTTTTGTTTAGCTCTGTAGCTTTTTCAGCATTAACTCTCATTTGGCGGAGGAAAGTGCCTTCTCACAGATGTGCATTTTATAATAGGCATTTCAAAGATGCAAGGACTAAAGGAAAGCATTTCTGTCTTAAGTACACTCATCTCTCAAATGACCAGTCAGCATATGTAGACAGAATATTCAGTTACTGTAATTTAGTACACCACAGAACACAGGGTACTGAGAAGCTGAAGTCAATAAGAATATTTAATAAACAGGAGCAGAACAGGAAGACTACACTGAATTATCGCCAGCTTGTTATCCTTACGGGTCCTATTCTATCCAATTTACTCTCCTTAAAAACTAATTTTCCTTTATTTCGGTTAGGCACTCAAGCTCCTCCACCACTCACAACAATTGCCTCTTCAGAAAATAGACAGGGGAAATATAGGAAAGCATAGTGAAGCTGAGGAGGAATAATGTAACTGAAGCAAAGACTTCAATTGCGGAAGTGAATGTAGAGCCACTTAGCTTTACAACAGGGCCTGCTGCTCAGATCTTCCCAGGGCTTGCAGCATTCTGTGTTTTGCGCAATTTACTGAGGGGACTGTAGAAAGGCAGAGCTACCTCCTCCTGTTCCTTTTTCTTCCTTTTTTTGGGGGGGCTATGGTTGACCTTTTCCCACGCAGTAGACTGTTGGCCTTTAAATATATTACTTTAATTGCTAAGGGTTGAGGAGAACCAGGAAGAACAATCTTAACAAAATGGAATAATAAATTATTCCCCCCAAAAGCAAAGGATAATGATTTGTGTCCATACTGTTAGCTCAGTACCACGATGTCAGCATGACTCAGTTTATTGGTTATGTTCTCCCCAGGGAGTCAATGTTTGTAACAGATGAGGACAGAGGAACTTGCAAGTAATTGCAGCGGGGATTTCCAATCTCAGTGACAGCATAGGAGGTCAAGAAACACACCTCAGGAACCATCTGTTAAGTCCGGGTTTGATTTAGAAAAACAGACAAAAGTATTGTGAATTCAACAGCTCTTCATGTCTTCAATGCCTGACTTGCTTCCCCTGTGGAATTGCTCATCTCGGCCTTTGGAGGGCTGGTCAGACATTTGCACTGCAAAAAATATCCCTGTAAGGTTGAAGCACCAGCCACAAACATCAGAGAAACATTCCCTCACTCACCCAAAGACCCGGTCAGTAAGGTCATTTCTTCTGTTGCTCTGAGGTGCTCAGTAGCATTAACCACTGACATGTGCATATCCTCCACAATACATTAAATATATACAGGAAAAAAATGTTCCATGCAAAAAGTAAGTCACCCACATGATTAAAACCAGCTGCTCAGAAATGTGTAGATCTAACTCAGCCGCACATTTGCACCCACATTGAGGAACTGCATGGATAAATATGGATTTGTACTGACAAGTGTGAGTGAATTAACTTGAATTTCTGTAAAACTAGAGACTGAGCACGTGGTTTAAGTTGTTTTCTTATACATTCATAAAGGCTGGGCTCCCCCTCAGAGCTGACTTCTAGTCACCTTAGGGAGAAAAAAGAATCTGACAAGGAAACAGGAGGGTCACATTGGACTTCTGTGCATTGAGTAGACACTGGTAAACCCTGCCCATGCTACCCCAAGGAGTCCTCTAAGGACTGCCATCCCACTCACAGCACTGAGATGTTCCTAAGCAGTGTCTGAATGTATTCAGCCATCAATGTCTCTACCTATGACAGGGTGGTTGGACTAGATGATCTTTAAAATCCCTTCTCACATAAACCATTCTATGATTCTATGAACTGTGCTGTTACCTCTGTGGGAACATGGAGCTGGAGTTCTGAGTGCCTTTTTATTAGGAAATGTGGTCTTTAGAGTTTGGTGTCTATGTTGTCCGCCTAGCACGAGTCAGAGTTTTGTATATTCAGATAAATACACAAAATGGGGCTCTCTGGATGTTGGTCACTTTCCCTCTAATTCCGTCCTGGAGAAGGGAGGAATCCCAGAACTCACTGGGGAAGGAAGCAAACACAACTCTCTGTTGTGCATTGACTGATGCTACCTAAAACCTCCTGACCAAAGAGTACAGAACCAGCAACAAGGGTATTTATGCAGAGTGAGTTTGAGGACATTATATACCTTGGGCTACATGTGACCAGAAGGCTGTTCTGTATCACAAAACTTGATGTTATATAGGAGGAGATTTACTTATTCAGATGTAGCTTCTAAAAAAAATCTATCTCCTCCTGCCTGCCATAGCTCAAGAATTAGGCCCATGGGCCCAAGAAGAGAAGATGTGAATGTCCGAAGGAGACAGATCCTAGGACAATCCTGAGTTTCTAGATGTGCACTCACTCCTCAAGGATAAATGAGAAATCCTGTGCTATATAGCCAGAGCCTACCCCTTTGTTTTGTGTGTGGGAAGAGATGAGAACTGAGATGACAAATGCGTGTGATAAGAGAACCCCTACCTCTCCTTGACTCACTTCTGTCCCTGTGCTGTACTGATCCTGTACAGTAAATGTGTTTCCTTATTGGTTTTCTTCTCCTTCACCCTCCCTTCTCTGTCTCTCTCTTTTCACCTTTGCCTTTTCTATGACACACTGCATTGCCCGTTACTTTTCACAGAGTTCTCACAGAGGTTTTTCTGACCTGTTGCCCTGGCTGATCTGACCTGGAAAGTGAGCTTGTTTGTACTTCAGGACACTGACTGCTAATGGAGAAGCGAGAGAACTCAGCTTACACAAAATTGCACTTTCAACCCAAGAGTAAGCTTGTTGCAAATTTTTTTTCTTTCTCCAATCTCTGTCTTTTTATTAACTCTGGTCAAACACCCACGTATGTGCAAGTCATCCTGAGCACACATCCAACACAGAGCTGCACCAAGATGGTTTTGAACTGCAGTTTTGCATTAAGTGAAACACTCATCTTTTGTAGTTCAAGGCTTTGTTTGATAACAGTGAAGTCACCCTTAGAAAAAAAGCCAGCCTTATGGATCTGAAATGCATCTCTGCATTCTGACAATCAGCAGCAATGAGCGTTTTCTCCATGGTTTGTTGTGGAAAGCTGCACTCTACTGCTGACATGGTATGGAGAGGCACAGCATTTAAATAAACCTAGATGTAACAGTATGAGACAGTTATTGGTTAAATAGCATCTGCTCTCAATACATTACCCTTATTAGAGCTAATAAGAAATACACGCATGATTATGGGGAAGACACATCAGGCAAGAACCAATAGGTTTCTTCTCCCATCATCAGCGCCAAAGATTTCCAAATTTAGCTCTAATAAGACAAATTTCACCATGGAGGAAAAAGCAACTCAACTCTTCATGTTTCAGTAATTTCACAGAATCACAGAATGTCTGAGGTTGGAAGGGTCCACTGGATCCATCTGGCCCAACCCCTGCTCAAGCAGAGACACTCAGAGCAGGGACACCCAGGTCCATGTCCAGGTGGCTTTTGGAGATCTCCAAGGAGGAAACTCCAAAGCCTCTGGGCAACCTGTGCCAGAGCTCCATCAGCCATACAGCACAGAACAGCTTCCTGATGATCAGAGAGAATCTCTTGTGCTCCAATTCTTGCCTGTTGCCTTTTGTCCTGGCACTGTGTATCACTGAACAAAGCCTGGCTTCATCTTTGCATCCTCCCTTCAAGTATTTATGGATGTGATCCCGTTGAACCTTCTCTTCTCTAGTATGAGCAGCCATGGAAGTTAACATCCCGGATGTTTAACATCCATTCCTGTTCAAGGATGAGCACAGGGATGCTTGCGCCATATCCGGTGGGCTCAGGACCACTTATTGGACCAAATGAATCAAGAAACAACACTGTCACCTGTTATATCTGGAGATCAAATAGCAGCTATGCTTACATTTACAATGAAGACATGTCTGTGCTGTACAGAAATCTACTCTCCCATTGCTCATCATTGCTACTGCCTTCATGAGGGCAGCCTGCCAGCCACTTTGCACAAAAAAAATAAATAAATAATAATAATAATAAAAAGAACAAAACCAAACCAAACCTAAATAAATAAATAAATAAAACAAGAAAGTGAGAGAAAAAATAGCTTTTTTTTTTTTTTCAAAAGCCAATCTTTAAACAGCAGTAGGGCTCCGTTCACTGCCAGTCATATAAATGGAAAAATGATCAATAGGCTTCAGCAGGATAGGATTTGGTCTGTATAAAAAAGATTTAATAAGCAATACAGAGATTGTCTTACAGGTGGGAGAAATACAGTTTTTAAGGTTTGCCATTTTTCCCTCAGCTGGATGAGTCTGGCTACACCTACGCAGTCTGAGATGCCTGTTACCTTCTTGCTACCTCACTTCAGCAGAAAGAGTTGCTAGGCTTATGTTCAAATATATATAATAATATATACAGGAAGTTTCTCTTTACATAAGTATTGCATTGAGAATAATGAAAATCATGCAGTTTTTGAAAATCTCTTTCCTTGGCACATACTTTGCAGGCAACAAAGTTGCATATCTCTGCTAGTTGAGGTTTGAATTTTTCTTTTTTTTTTCTCTTTTTTTCTGGCTAGTTCTTTAGAATTTGGTCTTTGTTCTAGAGGAAAATTTATTTTTTATTAGAGGCAGATTGTACTGTCACATTCCAGGCAACAATGAAACACCTCAATCTGCCTGTGAAAAGGCAAGTCAAATAGTGCTGTGCCTCTGAGAAGAATGACTGAGAAGAATAACTTTGCTTTGAAAGGCTGACCTAAATTTAAGAATGCAAAAAAGGGAAAGAAATATAGATCAGTGAATATTCAGAAACCTGAGCAGTTGTTTATACTGTGATAAAAGTACCAACATAATGACTTTGATGACCTTTTTTTTTCCTATCATAATTTTTCATGCTGTCTCGGAGTCAGAGAAAGGCTGTAATTCTGTGGCCTGATTTACTCAGCTTTCAAACTTTGTTTTAAAATACAGTGCAGGGAAACTCATTTCTGTTAAAAATCTATCACCAGAGAATGAGGATTTCAGCACAGTTAATTGATTCTGATATAATCAGACTAGCTTTGTACCTCCCTTTCCTAATCCCACAAGGCTTTATTAAAAACCTTTTCGGCATCAGCATAAGGTGTACTGCACTGAGGCTATAACAAACAAGAATCTTTATCTCCTAACCTCTCATTGTGTATGTCTGAAAGATAACAGAATTTAGTGGCATCCGACGAACTCTAATGCTGAGTCCGCAAGTTTTCTTGGGCAGCTCCCAGCACAGTATTTGCTAATCCAAAGAACCAAAGAAATAAAGAGACAGACATACACACAGGCACAAGAGTGAGACAGACTTAAAAAGCTGCTTGCAAACCATGGTTTTACTATGCACAAGCGGAAAAATAAATGGTCTCCTGGCATGACAGGCAACCTGACAGTTCTATATTGGATGGGAGATGAGATTACCTCTGCAGAAATACAGCTAGATGCACACAAAATGCTAACCAACTGTGTAGTGCTATATATTGATACAGACATATTTGCAAATCCATACACTTTATGAAGCCAGACGCAGGATTATTATGACTTGCTTGCAACAGGAAATAATAAATGTCAGTATATGTAAGTATATAAAGTATAAATAAATATGATCTTTGCACAGTTATACTCTGACTTCTTTATTATAATCCTCTATTTTAACAACAATTAACTGTGGAAAGAGCTTTAAGTCACATCCAGTCTCTGGCTGTCTCCAGTTCTTATCCATACAGGGCTATCTTGCAAAGTTCTGTGCATCACTTGAAAAAACATTAAAAGAATAAGTGTCTTCAATCCCATTCTCAGAAGTGTTTTTGCCTCACAGTCTTAATGGTACTAACATTATTAAACCAATACCTAATCTCCAGATTACCAGTCACTGAGTTCTGCAACCCCAGGATCCCTCTGTGACACCCCACCTCATCAGTCAGAATACCACTCGTCTCCCTCGCATGCAGTGTTCTGAGGGCCTTTGAGGACTGAGTGTGAATGATTTTACAAAAATCAGACAAAAAACATAGCAACCCTTTTTCATTGCTCCTAAAAGAAAGTTTCATTAAAATCCACAGTTCTTACACTAAAACTACTCTTTCTAATTTTACTCTTTTCCCACAGAGAATTTACTAATCCAAATGAGAATGTTTTAATTTATAAGAGAGTTCCTTCTACCCTTTAGGACAAAATCTTTCACTTTTAAGCACTTAGCACATGAAAGTGTTTCACTTCCATATGTGATGTGCTGTCCCATAAGGAACGCTGTGGTTTTAAAAATATGATATGGCCTTGTCCCCTTGCTGTTGTGCATTTGCCTGCACTATGATAATAGCGAGGCTTTACTTCCACTGTAGAAATCTTTTCTCAGAACTGAGCAAATGGCTATTTCAGGTATCAAAATAACACATTCAGATTGAAACAAGGCATGCCAACTTGCAAGGTATGCTTCTTATTGTACAGATCATGGAAGGGGGCTAGATTCAAATGTCATATTAAACTCATCATTTCCCTTCTGAGAGTTTCTCAGGTTTACTCAAAATGACTCAACATGTGACAAGCTTAGAAGTGAAAACATACTTGGGTATTCTTTTCTTTTTCTCTCTCAGGAAAGAAAAGAATTATAAGTTTATAAACATTCTCAGAATCATAGAATTATAGAATCATTAAGGTTGGAAAAGACATCTACGATTATCTAGTCCAACCGTCCACCTACTACCAATATTGCCCACTAAACAATGTCCCTAAGTACAATGTTTCTTGAGCACCTCCAGAAGTGGTGACTCCACCTCTTGAATTACTGTTTTCTCTTGTTTCATACCTCTCAACTGCTCTTACCCATTTACCTTTGACTACCATGATACTAATGCAGAGAGCAGATTTGGCATCTACAGAGATTTTTCCAAACTGCCTTCTCAAGCCCTCACACACCATTGTCAGTTATCAGAGACACTGCTTTACTGAAAAACAAAAGTCAGCTCACAACAGTGTGCTGGGAAAAAAAAAAAAATTAAAAAATGGGGAATTTTCAGCCCAGATCTCTGGCAACTTAAGCTCACTTAATTGCAACTAAATGGCACCTCCACACCAAAACATATCTGTGCCATGAAGTAAAGACTCTCATTGCCGCACTGCAGTGATAAAGAGCTCTGACCCAGCGCTCATTTGTACTGCCACGTGTATCAAACACCCATGCCCTCCCACGTTTTCAGCTGGCTTTATGTGCCCTGAACCATGTGAGCTGAAAGTAAAAGAAAGAAAAGGTGTTAGGACAGTCTTTAGTTTGTTGCTATGCTGCCTGTGTGTGTGACAACAGCATGACATGCCCCACACTGTACCCAACAGAACTGTACAAAGTTCATGGAGAATCACAGACTCACAGAATGCCTGAAGTTGGCAGGGCCCTCTGGGGCCATCTGGCCCAGCCCCTGCTCAAGCAGGGTCACCAGAGCAGATTGCCCAGGACAAGCCCAGGTGGCTTTGGAAGATCTCCAAGGAGGAGACTCCACAGCCTCTGGACAACTTGTGCCAGCTCTCAGTCACCTGCACAGCACAGGAGTCCTGATGTTCAAATGGAACCTCCTGTGTTTCACTTTGTGCCAGTTGCCTCTTGCCATTTGACTGAAAAGAGCTTGGTTTAATCCTCTCTGTACCTTCCCTTCAGGTATTTATAGACATTGATAGGATCCTCCATTGCCTCTTTTTCTCCAAGCTGAGCAGTCTCATCTCTCTCAGACTTCATATATTTCCATCTCTCTCTTATATCAGGGAGTCTAGAACAGGAAACAGTTCTTGACATGTGGCCTCACCAGCACTAAGTGGAAGGATCACCTCACTCGACATGTTGGCAAAAGGACTGTACTTTCAGACCTTTGCACCCTGATTCAATCTTTCTGGAAACTCAGGGGCAAAATCTCGGTTCCAGAAAAGTCAGTTGGAGCTTTGCAATTGGATGCCATAGGGCATCCAATTCTGAGAAGTCCACATTGAAACAATTTTTTGCAGTACCCACACAGCAGTGTAGGGCAGTGGTAGGAAAGTGTGCAACCAGGTGAGCTGCTGTAATTCAATGGTTTCATTGCTTAGCTGCCTTGCAAAACTCTAAGTTTTGTGATTAATGAATTTTCAGCAAACACTCTCTGTGAGTGTGAAAAAGCTCCTTCAAAAGAGTGCGCTAGAGGCACTCTAATTACTACCCTGTTACTGCTTCTAGCTCACAGCTTTAAAACAGTTATTGCAAGCTCTACTTCCCCCCCATGCGTATTATAAATGAGAGAAAATCCAGCAAATCCAATCTGGCTAGTGCATGTAGCTTACAGAAGAATTAGGTTCATTTTTATTGCTCTTCTTTTTTTTTTTTTTTTAATTTTCCTCTTAATTTTTAATTAGAGTGTAGAAAATAGAACCTGTTTTTTATTAAATCCTTATTTATGAAAACTGCTCCAAACCATGCACAGAAAAGCACTGAGTGATTGTTCATTTTGCCATGGTTATAAATATTGAATTAAATTAAATATGACACAGAGCATAGACAGAAATTTTAAAAAGTGATTTCGAAAAAAGGCAAGATAGGCAATAGAAATGATAGAGGAAGCATGTGTATGGATATATTTTTGTATGCATACAAAGCCTGAAAAGTAGCATAGAAAATAAAAAATTGAAGACTTGAAGAACAAAGCCTTGTGGTGGCTTCATCCGCGTGGGCAGATGAACTTTGGCACACCGTTCCCTCAGTCCTTTCATCAAAGGAAGAGGGGAAAAAACTGCAATGAAAAAGGGCTCAAGTATAGAGATAAGGACAGGGACATAGCTCAGCAGTCACTGTCACAGGCAAAACAAACTCAGCACAGGGAAATTCATGTAATTTATTGCCTATTACTAACAGACTGGAGTAGTAAGAAACCAAAAGCAAACTAAAAAACACCTTCATTCCATCCTTCTTCTTCTACCTCTCCCCTTCAAGTAGTACAGGGGAATGGGGAATGGCAGCTGTGGTCAGCCCATAATGCTTCATCTCTGCTGCTCCTCCATGGTCACTCTCTGCCCTTGCTCCATGGGTCCCTTCGGTTCCTCCCATGGATGCTGTCCTTCCCAAATTGATCCCACGTGGGCTTCCCACAGACCGCAGCTCTCCAAGCACTGCTCCAACACAGCTCTGCACCACAGGGCCCACCCTTCAGGCTCTGCTCCAGCACGGGGCCCAGAGGCAGCAGCTCCCCCAGCCCTTCTGCCTCACTGCGAGCTCCTCTCCATGGCTGCAGCTGCGGCCCGGGGCTGCTCCTGTGGGGGCTCTCCATGGGCTGCAGCCTCCTCCAAGCCTCATCCACTGCTGCACCTCGGGCTCCTCCATGGCTGCACGTGGAGATCTGCTCTGCGTGGTGCCCGCGGGCTGCAGGGGGACAGCCTGCTCCTCCATGAGCCTCTCCTGGGCTGCAGGGAACTGCTGCTCTGTGCCTGGAGCACCTCCTGCCCTCTTTCTGCACTGACCTTGGTGGCTGCAGAGCTGTTTCTTTCACATTTTTCATTCCTCTTTCCTAGCTGCTACTCTACAGAAGTTTTTTTCCCTTTCTGTTCTCCCAGAGCACATCCACCGTCACCCATGGCTCAGCTCTGACCAGCGATGGGTCCCTGTTGGAGCAGCTGGAACTGGCTCTGATCTAGCATGGAGTAGTGCTGGACTGTGCGCACAGAGGCGTCCCTAGAAGCACCCCTCCACACACACCAAAATCTTGCCTTGTAAATTCAATACAAGCCTAAAACTGATATAATGTTCAGAATTTATTTTCCTATACTCTTCCATCATAAAACCTCAAAGCACAACATAGCTAAAGAATCAATAAATACAACACATAGCACATATTCCAAAAGATAAATATATGAAATAAAAGTCTTCTGCACCTTATCTTTAGGTTTAGAGAGACATTCTCCTACATGGAAACTTTGAAAACCCTTCCTGAGAACAATAAAGCAAGTGGAGATATAGACACTGGTTGTTTCATGCACATTTCTGGCAGTTGTTTACAAATCAGCTGTCTTCAAGGCTGTCAAATCTTTGGGGATTTTCGCAGTCATCTTTTCATTTATGATTCTGATAGTGGATAGTTTGCCCTATACTGGAAATTAAATAATAATCACATAAAAAATAAAAAATAAAAAAGCTCCAAGATGTATAAAACCATACTTGTAAAGCCTCTGTTGGTTCTCACTTTTATTTTTGCATAATGAATGCATATGTAAGAGGCCTACCTTTTCACTCAATAGTGCTTTCAAAAGCTGAATGCAAGTCATCCAAGCAATTTACAACAACAAACGCTTAACGGGTCGGTTTCTTCTTGACCCAGGTATTAATTTATAATTTTGCAGCCTCTAATGTCAGAAAAAAAAAAATAGTCTCTTTTTGTAGTAATTAAATGTTAACAGCATACTCTGCTGATGAAAGGGATTCAACATGACAGAACAAAGGGTTAAGAAATAAGTGACAAAAGATATATGAAGCCATCCCAAAAATTAAATTGAATCCCTCTTTGGAAGAAAGATAGGATGACATCATTTCTGAATGCCCCTTAGAAACACAGGAACTGAGTTTGAGCTGGTATTAATCAACACAGATAAGACATAAACAAAAAACTCTGTGCAAAACAGGCTCAAGTTTGTTACCAGGTTACTGATAGAAATTATACATGACTTCAGTTACTCACAGAAAAACCCCAGAAGTAACACATCAGTGTCAAACAGCTTCCTAAGGAAACATCATCCACCAGTGTTCAGCATGTAGGAAGCGCTGCTTCTCCAGGCAAGACTCCTTCTGCCAAAAAATTTCTATATAAAGAGAAAGTCAAAGCACTTCAGAGGGAGGCTGATTGCCTAGACCCCCAGATATGAAAGCTGCTTAAGAATTTTGTCAGTAGTCTTCTTCGTATTTCAGCTCTCTCCTCTGTAAAACATAACAAGTGTTTCCTATCTCACAGAAAGCAGTCAATGCCCGTGAGGTGCTTAGATACTGCAGGTTGGAGGTCATATGAGAAAATGGCCAGAACAGCTCATTTGTATCCCAGAGGGTGGCCTTCAGAAGATCAGCATTTGCCAAGGAGTGCCACCCAGACAGATTTGCAATCCTCCACAGTTCCCTCATTAGACCTTGGCAATACTGAAAGAGGAATATTTTTTTCCCTAGGCATATTTATGGATATCCATATATTTAGGCTGCCTTTGCTACATTATCCCTACATCCATGCATGTCTAAGCACAGAATATACCTGTACTTAAATGTCTGTAAATCCTTAATCACCAGTAAATTTGTCATTTTCAAATTCACAGTAAAGCTACTTGAAAATCTTGGGCTTAATCCTCCTTTCACTTTTTCTGGTTTCTTCATCCATAAGACATGCTCCTCCTTTACTACAGTGAGAAGAAAACAAGAATGTTTTTTTCAGGTCAGATTCTCAAAGTGAGACACCTACACACAGGGAAGCTTTTTCCCTGAGGATTTGTATTGCCTGTGGTCATACCAAACAACAAGCAAGGCATCAGTTCAACACAAGAGGGGCAGCTGTAGCTGTTAACTACCAAGGCGTAGTCTTACCTACCATGAAATAACTGAGGAGAGAAAATTTGTGTTAGTTCTTCACCAGTGATGTCATGGTGATGTCTCTGCTGCACAAAGCACTCCTCATGATCAGCATATTTTTCAGACAAATACTAGGGGAGGAAGGAGAAATAATGTCTGCTCATATGTTCATGATCAGCAGCTGATCTGGAGCTGCCTCCTGCTCTCCTCAATGACCTTTCTTCAGAAGGAGCATTCAGTAAAATTGACCTTCTGTGAGTCCTGTCCTGTTCAACAAGGTCTTCTGAACCCAAAGGACAAATTCCCATAGATGGGCAAGACCTCACTGGGCAGTTTGGATGTCTTGTCATTGATTGAGTAGCTATCTCATTGATCTACTGGGAACCAGCAATGATATTCAGATATAGCATGGTGAGCTATAGCTATAGCTATAGATGATTTTGTCCCCATACACCAATTGTTGAAGTATAAGCTGTATAAGAACAATTTCAATAAACCAGAAAAAAATGTAATTCCAATAGTTTTCAGATTATATAGGTACAACTCTAGATCTTTCTCAGCTGTGGGAAGCTGCACTGATAATAAACAGTTTGAATGAAAAACATGAAGCAAGCTAACTTGGAAACATCAAGACTTTTTTGCAGAAAGTGAAGAATGAAGTATGTTGTTGTCTGATATGTATGTATACATATATATTTATATGAAACTTGATACAAAAAAATCCACTGAGTTTTTTTCTTTGCTGCTCCTACAAAACATCAGCTATTGCAGAATGTCACTCTGGTGAAAATATGAGCATACGTAAGGAATTGATTTAATGCCACCTAAAGGGACATTAATCTAGCTGCAAATTTTCACTGCGAGGACATGGCGCAGTAAATTTCTGCTAGTCTAACACTAGAGTTGATATTGTGTGATATATGACACTTTCATTTGGAAAAGAAAAGAAAACTTTTCTTGAAAACCTTAATTGACTCCCATATATTTCTGGTTGCAAATTGTACTGATAATAAAGGCAGTAAGTATAGCAAATAAGCCCATAGTTTTCAAACACTTTGAAAGGTATACAATTAAGCTACTCAGTTCACTGTATTCTCTTCATTCTGCTTATAATATCTGGGAGCTAACAATCTTAATTCATGTTGTTTTCCTATGTGAATTTTTTTGTTAATATACAAAGAGGAAAAAAATAGCAATGCCTGTTCTCCAGATAAATTTTTAAAAATGATTTTGTTTTACTTTGCTTACTTGAAACTATATAACTTTGGGTAAGCAAAGAGAGCGACCACAGCAACTTTGTATGCTCCAGATATATACAGGGATAAGCATTTAAGCATAAGCATATAAAACAGTTCACAAAAAAAATGGGTGTTGGTTCCGTCTCCACTCCACTCCACAGAGATCAGAGCTTTGCATCCATGGATAGTGACAGAATGCTGCTCTTCCAGAGCACGCCACCAGGCAGGTCTCACTGCCAGAAGGTGGTAGTTCACAGCAGAGATGGTTAAAAACAGCCCAGAGAACCTCTGCTAGCTCCACTCTGCTGGCTCCTGCATAGATGATTTAGCTGATCGCTTTCAGGGTGAAACATCAAGGGTAAAAGCCTTTTTCTGCCTAATTCAAACCAAAGACCATTGATCTGAGTTTGAACATTATGTCATTAGGCAGTCTGAATGGATGCACAGCCCTATTTTCTTCATCAGGGTGTTTTTCTTACTGCAAGAAATAATTGTTCTGTACTGCATTGTATTCTTCTTAAACACAGATGGGAAAAAGGAATAATCTGAAGGAGCGGCCACTCATGCTAAAAGATACTTAACGCTTTTAGAAAAAGGACTGGCTGTTTGGTCTGAGATTGTTTTAGATCCCTGTGACAGCATAGCTAATGTCCCTTATACACACTAACTTTCCAATTTATATCTGCATTTCACTCATTCCAGCATGAGTTCTGCCTTTTCGTTATGTGCGCATGTACATACACAAACCACATGCCTAAACATATAGATGAGATGTTTACAGCCAGCTAGGCTTGCAACAAAAGATGCTTTATTCATCCAAAATAGTAGCACAAAAGAGAGCTCCTGCCGCCTTACTCCTGTTTTATGCAGCTCTTAGTTATATCTTCAGCTGGTGCAGCCTGAGGAAAGGTCCTTCTTCCTTTTAATGGCTTGCTGAGTCTTGTGTGGGAAGGCTTTTTTTCACCTTTTTTATGAATATCTAGTAGCAAGACACTCTTGGGATCTGACAGGCTGTTTGGTCGAGCAATTAGGTTGACTCTAAAGATACCTTGAAGATTACAGAGGTGGGAGATTTCTGTGACGAACTACCACACCAGAAAAATGTAGGAGCTGTGGTGTTCTGTAACAGACAATTTATTGCAAACTGTAAAAGTGATCCTCTTTGCATATTCTAATAAAAGTAGTCTCCATTCGGTCATTCCAAAGTAATCTGTCCCATGGATCACCTGAGGTCCTGCATATGCCACCTCACGAACAAGCGATGGATGTTACAAATAGTCGGGCCTTTAGGTCTTTTTAGGACTCTGTTGGGAACAGTCCATTCTGAAATCTAAACTACCCCAATTGTCATGCGGGGATCAGAAGTACATTTCAGCAACAACTGAAAAGGAAAATCTCAGGGGCATCATAAATAGAAACTAATTGGCCTCAGCTTAATGGAGGAAGGACAATAAAATATAAAATAAAAATGTCCAGTTTCAATCTAAGAGTTATACAATTGTCTACATAGATGAAATCAAATGTTTGGATAAGAATAAGCAATCGCAAAAAGAAGTGAGGATGGTTAAAGTGGTGCAGTGTTTTTACATAATCTTCATTTTGTACGCCTAAATAGCTGAACTTCCTTTGACAGCCCACAAAATGTGACTTTCTGGCAAAGGATATACCTGAAAAATTTCTCTCTAAGAATGGAGATTCAGAAGATAACAAGTGGTTGTAATCAACAGTGAGCAAAGAGGCAACCTCATTGTTCACTGCTCTTGCTCTACTGGCTCGCCCAGGACAGCTCTTTGAGGTTTGCAGTGATATGTGTTTCAGAGACCTCAGCACACACACTCTAGCCAGCTATTCTGTTATAAAGAAAACTTTATTCCACCTTGTATTTGCAGATTATTTCTGCTGTTGTGGATTAGATGAGATGAAAAAATTGAACTGAAATAGTTTCTCTTTAAAGACCAAAAAAACTGAATTCTGTCACATTTCACATTTTGAAGTGTAAACTATCTAATAATCTCACTTTTCTGTTTTCTGAAGAAAAGGCTTTCAACAACCTTATTTCTTCATCAACATGGGATATTTGGAGTTCCCTGAAAGTCTTTATACTTTCAAAACAATTTGAAGCTCCGTATTTTTGCTTGTCTTTGGTACACTTTTGTTTTCTTTTCTTGTCCATATAACATTTGTTTGTTAATGGATTCCATTAACTCATCATTAGTTTTAGCCATTAACTTAACTTCAGCTGAGGCCTTTTGCATTTTAACTTTGTGCAAAGGCATAAAATATGTTTGCGGCAAGAGTCTGTACTCGATGATATCTGGACTAAGAATTTCAGCTGGTGAACAGAGTCATAACAGAGGTTGGGAAGGACCCCTGGAGGCCATCTGGTCCAACACCTTCCTTAAAGAAATGTCTGCTAAAATCAGATTGCTCAACACTTTATCCAACTGATTTCTGAATTCACTGAGATGATATTTCACAGCCTCTCTGCACCTCTGTTGATTTATTGCCAGAAGACTAACCACCTTCATTGTGAAGTTTTTCTTAATAACCATTTCTAATATGTGTCATCTGCAAACCTTTCACAGTAAATCCTAAAGAATAATCTGTCTTCATATTCCCTATAACCTCCCAATAAGATGTCCTCTCAGCCTTCTCAGGCTGAGCAACACAGCTGCCTCATCATCTGCTCACCAGGCAAGCGCTCCAGATCCCAGTCACTGTGGTTGCCCTCTACTGAACTCCCTGCAGTTTTTCAATGTCTTTCACATACTGGGGGTCCTGCCCTGGACACAGCACTGCAAATGTGTTCTTTTAAGAAAATCCAGGCCAAGTTAATCTGCAAACTGATCATTTTCAATTTGCTTTTCACACAGCAGCAGCCAAAGGTATTCGGTACCTTCCAGGCTCAGTTTTTACCCTGACAGATCAGGAGTTGTGTGTGCATTTGTTATGACAAGTGACCCTCAGATTTCTGGCAGCATGAGTTGCCAGCTTTCCAGTGCTGTAGTTTTCTAAGTTTCAGGACTGTCAGGCTGTCAACACCATGGGCTGTTGACCTAACAGAATTGTCAGCAGATGTCCCCACTGAATGCCTCCCAATAGTTGTGACTTTCTATCACATTCTTCTTTGGCTTCAGGATGCTTAACTGAACTGAGGAAAACTTCTCCAAATAACGTGGGTAACAATGACAGTGACAACAACAGCAGAAGGAGAAAAGACTCATGCAATCAGTCAGGGAGGAAATTAGGACACTGATGTTGGGAATAGGAGGTAGGGAGGGATGCTGCAACTGACACAAAAGTAGATTCAGTTTGAAAAGAATCTTTATGTGTGTATAAAGAGGACAGAAAGAATATCCCACCTGAGACCATCTGTGTGCTCACCATCTGAGATGGCGTCACCATCAGCACAAAACAGACAATGTCTTTTGAAAACTAAGACACATACATGAAAAACCCATAGTTACTCAGCCAAGAAAGATTCAGGCTAAAAGAAAGGGAGACAAATATTTCTTAGACTATCTAAAAGAATTAAGAAGAGCTAAGTGAAGTTCCTGCAATTTAAAGGTAAGCCAGCACAACCTAGGTGTTAAGAACTGGATGAAACTGATGTAGAACTGCACAGTGCAGATGCAGATAAATGGATTGGGAATGAATAAGCCAAATTTCAGTTTCTGCATGAGACACACACAATGAAAGTATGAGAATTTCAAAGCATGTGATTTGGGGTTTGTTTCAGTTTTTTCTTTCCAAGCTTTAGTAGCTTGGAACCTGCCTGAGCAATGAAAGAAAAATGCTTTCCAATGCTGTTTCATACTGAGATTTGACCTCCCTCTAACAGCACGTTATTGCTATGCACAAAGCTAGCAAGCCATATGGTAGTCTGGAAGCATGAGATCAGAATGTACTAGTGACTCGGGTTTGGACGTTGCATGTTTTTTTATCTTTCTGAGCATGTTCTTGAGTTTTCTGTTTTGATGTGTAAGCAACAGCTATGTGCTAGCTCCAAGGATTTTCATCAGATATTGCTTTGATCTGAGACCTCTAGATACTACTACAACATTGCTGAACCAGAGTCTACAGCTGCTAGAAGACTGGCTCGGTTCTGTTTTACTTACTGCAGCGTGTCTCATGGTGAGGAGGTTTCAGCTACACACAAGCACAGAACTCCCCTCTTTCGCCAATATATCTTCATCTGCCAGTTTTTCGCCGTAGGTTAAGGCAAAAATTCTCCACTAGTTGAAAAGAGTTCCTAGCTTTTCATTGTCTATTTGTATGAGGTGTCTGGTGAGTGCTCATAAGGTGTCTTCATATTTTTGCAGGGGAGATGCAATTTGAATTGTTTACCCCCATTTGGCCTTTACTTCCAGCCCAGTCTCTTTAGCTACATACAGAATAATGAAATAGGACCAGAAACGAGGTGCCAGCACTGCCTGTAACTATACATTTATATACATTATATACATTCCTTTACTTACCTGCAAACTAGCACTGCAAACTAGCACTGTAGCACTTTTGCAGACCACAGTCAGAATGGTCCAGGGAGCAGCATATACCAGAACCATTCTCAGGGGCAGTTTGGAGAAGAGGACTTAGCCAAATACAGATAATCTGCAATGTACAACCTCTCCTCATGACCAGTTTGCTGGTAGAAACAGAACCTTCCAGGTTTCACCTGGCTTGCAATTTTCAAATGCATTCTTAAAGCATTTGTAGCGTGTTCCATTGTAGGAATGCTGCTACCTGGTTTTGGCAGCCATGAAAGACTTTACTATGAAGGAAGGGAAGGGCTTCATACCACTTGTGTCTGGGAGACAAAGTCCTCTTCAGAAAGAACTTGTAATTCCTAGTAGCAGGAGAGGTGAATGACCACTGCACTTTCCAGAAAAATCATGCTCTCAAATCTTCTAGGCATGTCTGAAAAACACTCTTGATCTCTCTATGAGATCTTTCCTGTGATTAAAATGGAGACTGTCACAGAAAGAATTTAAAGATCTTGAAAGTAGGTACACAAAAACAAAATATAATTATGATTGTACAGCATTCAGACGTTCCTTTAAATTCTTGGCTCTTTTACAAGAAAAGGTGGTGGGAGGGAGGAGTGGCACATAGCACAGTACACAAAAGACCTGCACTGACTTGACATCAGTGCTTCTCCACGGAACTTGGCTGATCTATTTACTGAAGCACAAGAGAAGATCCTGGCTCGGAGATTGTGTCAACAACAAAACCAATTTACCAGAGAGAAAATTGTCATTTTGTTTTTCACTGGCTCTCCCAATTTTTTTTCTTAATAAAACTTCAGAAAATAAAATCACAATGAATACAGATGACACAGTAAAAAGTACTCCTCCATTCAATTCCAGGCAATTACATTCCTAAAGTCATTTTGGATTCCCACCTCTCTTTACGATGATACACTGCATGGCTGGTTTGTGTCAAATCTATAGTACAAACTATCAAAAAAGCCCGTAAATCCAAGTTACTTATTAAAATATGAATTCAGTTCAGGAACATAAACCAGACTAAGGGAAAAATCATCTTTTTCTTTCTCTTAAAATATCTTAAAAGTCTTTACTGACGCATATTTTTTCTCCACTGATTTTACTGACAACCAATTTTGATAGGTTCTCTTTTTTACCATTTTCAATATTTTATGAGAGTTAGCAAGTTAGTGTTGACATAGTGATAGGATTTGATACAACCACCAATACTTAAAAGTAAAATTTATTTTAGAAGCAATAGCTCCATTTATTTCAGATAGATATGCAGTCCTGTTATATTATACCTACCTTGTATTTGAGCAGAATATGATGTGAGGGTAGCCACTGAAATCTTTTTCTTGTTTTCCCCTGCGTCCCAAAAGGATCAACTATGCTTTCTTTGCCGTGTATTTATTTATATATTTCCATAGTGATCCTGTACCATAAGAATACAGGCATGAAATGCATGGCTGTAAACAACAACTCTGAGACCTCATGGGAAGATTTGGAGTGTTGCACTCTAGCTGGAGCTCAGGACAGACAAAGCAGGAGCCATCTGAAAGTGCAGTGTCTTCCAGCTCCTGATCTTCAAGGTCTGACATCTTTGTGGAATACAAGAACTGGGAACTCCTAATAGCAAGAAGCCACATACTCTGTCTGAGAGAATCACCCCATACAGTCCCAATTTCCATTTCTGTGCTTAATTTGGGAAAGGAAAATACATTCTGTCACTCTCCCATGGAAAGATTACCTACTCCCCACATAGCCTCATTTTATAAATGGGAAAATGCTATTTAACAGGGATGATGCCACCTGCCAAATATCAAAAAGAAAGTCTGAGACTGAGCTGAGAATCAGAACAAGGGTCTTCAAGACATGGAGTCCCTGTATTTACATTCTTCAGAGACCACAGACATGAAATGGGATCTCCAAGGACAGCAAATGCTGTGCTGCTTTACATAAGCTTTTCCTCTCCCACATCTTCTCCTTTAAAATTGCTGTGGCAGGGAGGATTCCTATGAAGAAGGGAGACTTCTGAAGAGGAGCAAAAGTATCCCTGGAAACAGATCTTCTGAACTATATTACCCCACAGGAGCAGTTCCCAAGTACTGGTCAAAAATTTGAACAATCTCCTAGTTACAGCACTCTACTGCTTCAGATTCCAGAATAGTTTCAGCTCTAGAAGATCACAATCCTGTCCCTTGATAGGATTTGAATAACACAGAACTTTATTCCAAGAATACAGAGTCTCAACAGAAAGAGAGGAAAGACTAGAGAAAATTTTCAGAAATCCACAGCGTAGTATAACTGTGTTTGATGTCTTGTCTAATCTAGTTCTGCAAATTTCTCGCACTATGTAACAGGTTGCCTACAGTCAGACCATAGGATGATGTGTGCTCCTAGGGATAGCACTTAGGATCACTTTGTCAGTTTTCTTTGCGCTCTGATATTTCAGTTCTGTACTGTCCATGCCAATGATACCAGAAAAGAACAGAAAAACAACAATCTTAAATTTGATTAAAAATATATATATTTAAAACAAATAAAACCAGAGTTCTGATTTTTTCTGTTATTTTCACTCTTAGTGATAGAAAGACCTAATTCTTCCACATTATTCCACTAGTCCATCTAATGAATCCCAGATTCACAGAATTGTTGAGGTAGGAAGGGACCTCTGGGTCCATCTGGTTCCGCCCCTGCTCAAGCAGGGACACCCAGAGCAGAATGCCATGTCCAGGCAGCTTCTGAAGATCTCCAGGAAGGGTAGCTCAATAATCCCTCTGGGAAACCTGTTCCAATGCACCATCACCCAGACAGCACAGAAGTGCTTCTGAATGTTCAGAGGGAGCCTCCTTTGTTTCAGTTCATGCCTACTGCCTCCTATTCTGGCACTGAAAAGAGCCTGGCTTCATCCACTTTGCATCTCCCATCTGGCATTTATGTACAACAGTTTCTCCAAAAGTAATGCCTCTAATTTTATTTATTTATCTGTCAGCAGCAAATGGTGGTGGTACGGAAGCAGAGGTTAAACCTTCCCATCAATATTCCATTACATTTTATTGGTGTGTGACAGATGGCAGCAGAGGGGCAGTCTGACAAAATGGTATCTGACATGGAAGTGTGTATGAAACAAAGGTGTGAAATTGAATTTCTCCACACAGAAAAAAAACACACTCATTGATATTCATCAGTGCTTGCTGAACATTGATGGACCAAACAGTGGGTGTGAGCACAGTGAGGCAATACAAAGCTAATGGTGACATCTTTCTGGATTGCTTCATTACTGGTGATGAGACATGGTGTCACCACTATGAGTCAAAGCAGCAGTCCATGGAGCAACAACATGTTAATTCCCCACCATCCTACCACACGTATCATATAGTCCAGATTTAGGACCTTCTGACTTCCATCCATTTGGGCTGATGAAAGATGGACTTCATGAAAAACATTTTCCTAGCAATGACACCATCAGAGCATCTGTGAAATAGTGGGTCACCTCTGCTGGTGCAGATTTTTACAAGCATGGTGTGCAGGCTCTTGTTCATCGCTGGTGAAAATGCTTAGCTAATGGTGGTGGCTGTGTTGAAGAGGAGTGTTTTGCAGCTGAGACTTCATTCTACCAAATAATGTCATTGTGTTCTTTGTCTCTGTTGTAGTTTCCATGGAAATAGATAGGAGGCATTACTTTTGGAGCCACCTATATACATTAATGAGATCCTCCTTGAGCCTTCTCTTCTCTGGGCTGAACAGTCTCAGTTCCCTCAGCCTCTTCTCATAGGAAAAACGTTTCAGAACTTTCATCATCTTGGTAGCCCTCTGTTGGACTCTCTCCAGTATGTCCAAGTTTCTCTTATACTGGGGAGCCCAGAACTTGACTTCTGGTGTGACCTCACCAGTCCTGTACAGAGGGGATGTGATGGTTTTCTGGTGGAACATAACAACTGTCTTGAGTGCTGAGTTCCTTCAAGGATTGAAAATCCAGCCAGCCCCATGGAATTTTGTTGTCGCATTGTCAAACAAGAAAACAATTCCTGTCTTTTGCACTTGGCTGGTCCTATCTCTTTAAGGCCACGTTCACTGCTCACTCTTTGCATGGTCAGCAATTTCCTTTGCCAGTAATCTCTTTAATGTTCCTTCTTCGTTACCATGCAACTGTAATCCCCGGTGAGCTAAAAACCCTCATTTCTGTGATTTTATGAGATACCCATTAAGAAGAGGTCAAGGGAAGGGGTTCTGATGTTTATTACTAGTAACTGGAGATATTATTTTACTGCTGCTTTACCTCCTTTTGCAGCTCTTACCTTAAGTTTAACACAGCTGCCTTGGGAGTTCGTCAGTCACATGAATTATAACCTGACTTTGAGGAGGAGGCTTAAGTACATAATGTGAATCGCTTGATTGATGGCCTGTTTGATCAACTCTGCAGGCAGGGTCCTTGCTCTGCTGAAAACCTGACTGTGCAGCCAATACTGCAGCATCTCAGGTTGACAGGAAGATTCAGGATCAGTATCATAGAATCATAGAATCATAGAATGGTTCAGGTTGGAAGGGACCTTAGAGAGCATCTTGTTCCAACCCCCCTGCCATGGGCAAGGACACCTCCCACTAGACCAGGTTGCCCAAAGCCCCATCCAGCCTGGCTTTGAATACTTCCAGGGAGGGAGCATCAACGACTTCCCTGGGCAACCTGTTCCAGTGTCTCACCACCCTCACAGGGAAGAATTTCTTCCTTATATCCAGCCTAAATCTACCCTCTTCCAGTTTATAACCATTACCCCTTGTTCTGTCATTATCTATCCTTGTAAAAAGCCCCTCCCCAGCCACCCAGTAGTGGTACTGTAATAAAATTTGCATCACTGTGTAGCCAGCATCCTCTCTCTTCCCACCGGCTGCCTTTCTTTGTTCTCATAATAGATCCAGATATGGGGTCTTACATCTATCCTCCATTCTTTTCTCATTCCAGTCTGTCAGCCTGTAAGTTGCAAGAATTCCTGTACTCTTTTGTATCCACTTTGTTAACCAAGTAAAAGGTCTCTGTTGCACTGTTCCATATTCACAGGAGCAGGTCTAAGTTCAGAGAAAAGCTGTTAGCTTGAGTATAGGGGACAGTGGATATACCACCAAAGAGTCAGTGAGAAGTCTACTTTCACTTTTTTGTTTGTCTTTCTTTGTTTTAATGAAAGACTAAATCTGAGACATTTACGTTTTTTCAAAAAGCAAAATTTTCTGTCATCCCTGAAAGGTCATACACGTTAAAGAAGCTTCCTCATGCCTGGAGGAAAGTAAACATCACATCACCTTCAAGGAAAGTCAGGAAGAAGGGTTCAGGGGACCTGCAGGTTGTTCATCCTAACCACAGTCCTTGGAAGGTCATGGAGTAAATCATCCTGGAAGCTATATCCAGGCAGATGAAGAATAAGAAGGTGATTGGAAACAGGCTGCATGGATTTACCACAGGCAAATGATGCCTGATAAAGCTGTTTGCCTTATATGATGAGAATAGCTGTGTGCATAAGGGAAGACGTGTTTGTGTCAGCTGCCCACGCCCGTGTGCTGTCTAGGAGCTGTAAGACCTCTGTGGATCTTTTTAAAGTGTCTTTAAATTAAACTGGTTTTCCCCAAGTTTAATCATTTCTTTCCTTGATTGATGCTTGGTGAATAATCTCTCTGTCCTTATCTCAATCCGTGAGCTGTTTCATTGTATTTTTTTTCCTTGTCCTTTTCATCCGGGAGAGTGAGTGTCTGGGTGGGTGTCAGGCTGCAGTACAAGGTCAACCCACTTCAATGTTGTATCTTGACTTCAGCAAGGCCTTTAACATGGTCTCTCCATACTGTACTTTTAGCCAAATAGGTAAGATACAGGCTGGGTAAGTGGCTGGTAAGGTTGACAGAATATTGGCAAAAGCTTCAGCCTCAAATAGCAATGATCAGCGGAGCAATGTCCAAGTGGCAACCTCTTTCTAGCAGCTTTCCTCAAGGAACAGTACCATCAGATTATCTATTAAAAATCTAATCACCATATATAATTTTCCTCGAAGAACCAGAATTTTTGTTTATCAGCAGTTTTCAAAGAAAAATTCAGACTAGACATTGAACCATTCTAAAAGCCAGCTACTCTGGTGGAGCTTAAAACACGATGTCTTCCCATTGTTTTCTGTTTTATACCAGCTTCAGGGCTTCTCTAAACCTCATTTGATATATTTATCAGATCCATCCAATGCATTTTGGACTGTCTCTGCTTTTGTTTGGTTTTGTGATTTTTTTTTTCTTATATCTTTATAGCACTGAGGATACCCTTTCCAGGTTTATTCTTGACATATAGTCAAACCAGCAGAGCCATCACTCTATAGCACCATTATGTCTTACCCTAGTGTTATCCTTATTACATCTTTTTTTCTCTGCAGTCTTGAAACTCTCTACCTCCAGCCAACTCATTTTTATAGTCAATATCTTTCATCATTGGGTTGTGCTGTTCTTCAGCATTTCTATCCATATACCAATATAACACTATAGGTAGCCCATATATGCTGATTTCATTGTTGTTCTTGCAGATGCACAGAAACATTATTTAGAAAAGGGGAAAATAAATCTCCAAAATGCGGGAGATTTGGGAGTGGAGGAGGCTCAAAGAATTGTGGAGATTTTGTTCCCAAAAACAGTATGGGAGGAAGAAGCTGCAGGAGGGAAAGCTTCCATATTTTACACAGTAAAAAACTGCTGTAAAAGAAAAATTACAAACTACACTCTATTCCTCTCCTTCTTTGCTTCCTGCCAGTGATTTCTTCACCCCTTTGAGGACAAAGATGTTCTCCATTTGCGCATTCCCTGCTTGGTGAAATTACTCTTTACCTCTGTGAAGTAGCTCAGCTACAACAAGAAACTGGAGTTTGTCATTACTGTATCTACTTCTCTGCCCTTCCATTGTGGAAAGGACAGATCATACCTGCAGACACAGATTGGACGCTTGAGTCCTAGGGAGGATCTGCTTCATTGATCAGTCTTTCAATCAGTAGAGTTTTTTTAGATTTTATGTTATGTAGAACACATACAGTAGTGTTTTATATAAATATTGTGATTTTTATACAATAGTATTATATAGTCGGTTGAGAATGAATTACACAGAATAGTGGTTATGTAGTCGGTTGTGAATGATGTCTCACTTGTGTTGTGTTCTATGAAGATGATGTATGTTCCATTCACAGTAATTTATATGCACACACTACGGAAAATGCTTTTTATAGATATCTGTAAATGTGATAATGAACTTGGGTATTACATAACACCATCACCAACAGTGTCTTGAGTAACCCAGTTCTGTCACTGCATGTTAGGTAAGATCTGAAACACTGTATGGAGCTCCTCAGGAGGCACCAGCCTCACTCTGCCTTGTTCCTGCTTCCTGATTACTTTTAGACTAGAGGTCGTGGCTCAAAGGAAAGGATGCTTTGAATGGTGCCTGAAAAAGTGTCAAGGGAATGCAGTTTTGAAGCTAGACACATCAGTCGCACTTAGACGTGTGCTAGTTGTCTGCATCCATGTTTGGATCAAGCCCCTAGGCCAGGAAGCTGACTGATTGTTTTATTCCTAAATTTTTCATTGATGCATTGCTCCCAGGACTGGTCCCATAATTTCTTTGAAGGTTGCATTTTTCCAGGCTCTCTTGTTTCTAGTCAAGCCTCAGTAAGCATCTTCCTATGTAGCATGGTGATGTCACTGGATGAAGTATTTATTTCCAGAAATAAAGTGCTTGTACCAAACCTCATTGTAATCAATAGAGTCTATCCCACTTGCTAATGCAGTACAGGGAGGGCTGAGTAACAGCAAAATTCTCTTAATATAACAGATTATTGCTCCGTGGGGCAATGTGTCAGTAACAGTTGGAAAGGCTGTGATCCACATCCACTCCTGCAAGATTGCAGAAAGGGAGGGGACAAGAGACAGCAATTTCTGGAATGAGGAGCAGGGAAAGGGTACAAAGAGCAGGATAAGCAATTGTCAGAAGCTCTTTGGAAAAATATAAACAATCTGTTAAGGGGGAGGAGGTGTGGGAGCTGAGCAGAAGCAAATTAAAAGGATAATTAGAAGAGAAAAAATACTGTGTAGCTGAGTACATTTTAGCTGGTGAAGCCAGAGATTTCAGATGTATTCACAGCAGACAGATGGTAAAAAAGAGGGGAAAAAAAACCCAGCTACCAACGGCATACCCTCTAATCAGTTCCTGAACATGAATATTAAGGGATTTGGTTAGGGATGGGAAATAAGGAGTTGGCAGCCTTATACACAGTTACTGTGTTTTGTATCTTTGCAGCATTGCAGGAGGGATCAGAGCAACCAGTGGTAAAAGCCCCAGCCCTTGTATATTGTGGAGCATGAGCTGGAACAGTCACATAATCCTCACCATCCACGTGAACGGATATTTTAACTGTAGCTTTCACGTTTCCTTGCATAAAAGATTGGGCCTTCCTGTTTTCTCAGACACAAATGTCTTTAGGCACCGGGAAGTTTAACTGAAGAACATATGAATTAAGTAGATAAGTCATTTTGCTGTACAAATTATCAATACATCCTAAAGAAGAATGAACTAAAAAGTATTCTAACACCCCATTCCCTGACCTCTGATAACATCAAATAACAGCCACTGCAGTAGGCAAAACAGGAAAGAATGGAAACCATCTCCCTAGCACAATAAAGCAGTAGCACATGCCTTCCCAATGCAGTGGGGTGAAGTGCAGAGATTCCCATACTAACTGCCTGCTCAGTGCACCCTTGTGCCACAGAGCAGAGACCAATGCAGCGAATTGCCGCAGCTCAGTACCAGTACTGCTACCTGTTGCCTTGCTCAGGGCACACAAATGGCCTGTACAAACCAGCCTGGATATCTCTGTGCAGTGTAAGCCTGGGTCTACATCTCAGTCCTCCAGGGCCAGTTGGGGTGTCCCCATGACAGACCTGCTTATATTTGGTTTGGTTCTCTTTTTCAGCAGTTAAATAGAGATACTTTATATGGTACCAGCTTTCCTGTGGGATGTACTTCTTTCACCTGTCTGGTCTAAAGCTGGGCTTAACCTATAGCCAGGATGAAGTCATCCCACAGACATGGAGATCCTCTGGATATAGGAAATGTTTCACTAAAAAATCCCACTCCCTCTGAAATTCCTGTCAGAGCTCCATTGACTCAGTTAAGAGAAGAATCACAGTGTTTATAGCCCCCAAACCTGCTAATCCATAGGGACATCTGACTCACGAGGACAGTAACCAGAGGCAAGCTATTCACACACTTTATTATTTATGGAATCATGACTTCGGGTAGCATAGCTGTGACCAAACTGATTTTAAATAGAGAAATATTTTTATTGAAGACCAAAACTTTTGGTTGTTTTTGCTGATTTCAACAATCTTTTAAATTTGTACTGCTTTTCTAATTGGGGTGGTTTACAACAGAGAAATTGATTAAAAAAATAGTAAATGCTTGGGCTTTTTGATGTTCGCTTTCAAAATGAAACAGGAATTAAATGGGAATGAAAGAAAAAGAAAATCTTTGTGATTTCCCTAATGCAGTCTTTCCTGTGAAGATGATGGTGAGATTCTAAAGTGTTGCAATGTGTGCATTTTCAGCTGATGTCTGAGAATCACACTGTTTTTTGTTTTTATTTTTTTGCTGCTGAAGTACTGGAGGAATCTCATATACGGAATAAAAAGGGTTTTCCTAAGTGTGTAATCACAGGTAGGTGTGAAAGCAAGAGAGAAAGTTACCCACCCCGTCCACCATCGCCCATACTTTGCCTTACTCCATGCTCAGAGCTGGGAGTCTTCCCTCCAAGCCGCTTTCTCTCCCAGCTGATAGATGTCCCAGGTCCCTTTTTTGTGCTGCCTGAAATAAGGAATAAAACAGCCTGGAGGATCCAGCACAGGAAGAAATGCCAGAATATGGTGGGTAGCATCGCAGTCACTGGAGGAACAAGCTTATGTTCAAAAGAAGCTTCGAAGAAAATAAAGGCTTCCATTTCCCCTTGGCAGCAGGCCTGGTTTTGCAACAGCCATATCCATATTTCACTTGTTTCATCTTAGAGGCTGTGATTCCTTGATAGATCAGAACTTGCATCACTTCATCTCCCACTTAACTAATTTGATGAGGAAAATGGAACTGCTACGGTGGCAATTTGAGTGTATTAAAGAAAAAAAGCTAATGCAAAATTTTGATTCACCAAATTTAAAGTCCATTTCCATTACATTTAATAAGTTCAGCCTCTCTTACTTCATCTGTGCTTATCTTTAAGTCTGCATGGCTGGGTGGCATTAGAAATAAGAAGATTATTCATAGTAAGGTGCTTTGCCTATGAACTTTTTTTAGCTCTCGGTAGAGATAAAGAATTTTTGCTCAACTGTATATCACTTCATAATCACATGAGCAGTCAGCTTTTCTGTTCTTATAAAATCAAATCTCATGCCGTCAGCCACAGACCTTTCAAAAAATATCAGGAGTATAATTAATTCAAATGGAGTAATCATTAAAGTAAGAGGATAGTGTGGCATGTGATTTTTTATTTCCCTTCAGGAATACAATTGCAAAATCCAGATCATGGGTCTTGTTCATGTGTGTAGGGAGAGGAGAGCGAAGGGAACGTGCTGCCAGAATTCCCAGCCTGTTGCTGCAAATCTGTACACAAACCACGTGGGTCCAAATGCCCAAATCATGGTGTACGACACTGGATTGAGGGAAAGTTAGCAAGGAAGTCAGCCCAAGGAAAAAAATCCGTATAACAATTGAGATTAACACGGAAGGGAAGGAGCATGCTAAAAGGCTTCCTCTGAGGTGGCAGCTGGTGCTTAAATTTAAGGACTGATTGGGAGAAAAAAAAAAAAAA